>KZ651981.1:0-30833 GCA_001010745.2 Gerris buenoi | reverse complement strand
TATTATTATATATATTATTATTATTATCTAATTTTGATTCTCTAGCTACGGGTTAGTTGATTTATAATATCATCGATCATCCATTATGTTTCCCTGTGTAAAAAATGCATAGTTTAATGGTATTTAATCTTTATTGAGTCTTCTTGCTGATTTGACATTTCAACATTGCTAGATTTCATTTCTTATATAAAAGGGTCTTTGGAAAGATTCTTTTATATAAGACTCTAGGTTTTATACAGAACTATTTTATATTTACTCTTTCATATAAGACTCTTTTATATTTCGAGGGATAACTTCTGAAAGAGACGCAATCCCTGGAAATCAAAACAACAATCTACCAAGAAAATTTAATGATCAAATCCCTGATTGTGTAACATTGCTGATTCAGTCCTTTCTATAATAATCTGATAATTATTTTCATCAGATCGTTAAGAATGTTTTTGAAAAATGATAAATTTAGATTTTCTGGTATAATTACTCAATCTAGGGAAGAATCTAACACCTTCGGGAATTGGGTCAAATCAAAGTTGCAAGTTTTGTCTCAGACGATCATTAAAAGTTAATTGAAAAGCGTGTAACAATGTAGAGAAGACAAGCATTGCACGAAACAAAAAAAAAATCAAATGACCTTTGGTAAACATTGGTGATTTCATCTCTTTAATAAAAAAAAAAACAACCTTTTTTTCCTTTTTAACCGCTGGATTTTACTTAAAAACCTCTGAAGTATTACACTGTAACTACTTCATGAATAAAGAGGTTGCAATCCATCAAGTCTGAAGTTCTCTTTATGTCTGGAAGGTATCTATAATTATATCGGGTTGTGCTCTAGATCGATAAGGAGGTTTGAGGGCCAAACCCCGACTCAACTGCAACTATAAACCACTTGGCCTCATATAATGAGCCGAGTTTCAGTCCAAAGTTTAACTCTACTAAACCTCAACTTTGTTTGCGCCAGACACCCTCAGGCAAACCTAGTCGAGTGATACTGGCAGTCTAATTAACTTCCTTTTGATTTTACAAGGTAAAGGATTAATCAATTGTCAAAGATTACTGTCTTTCAGACGATAAATAACTCTTTAAAGATTGATAACATACTTTAGCTTAAACATTTAAACTTAGAACGAAGAAAATACACTTTCGAATAAGTTTACAATTGACTTGATAAACTTCTTTTTAAATAATGATTATAGTAAGAACTGTAATAAAGATTTGTAAAATTGCTTACAATGTTTTTAGATTTACTCTGCTATAAAGAAAATTATAAGATATAAGGGTGTCCACTAAATAAGAATGACTCCTCAATGATTTTGTAGATTTACTTTGCTATAAAAAAAACTATAAGATATAAGGGTGTCCACTAAATAAGAATGACTCCTCAATGATTTTGTAGATTTACTTTGCTATAAAGAAAATTATAAGATATAAGGGTGTCCACCAAATAAGAATGACTCCTCAATGATTTTGTAGATTGGCTTTGCTATAAAGAAAATTATAAGATATAAGGGTGTCCACCAAATAAGAATGACTCCTCAATGATTTTGTAGATTGGCTTTGCTATAAAGAAAATTATAAGATATATGGGTGTCCACCAAATAACAATGGCTCCTCAATGTTTTTGTAGATTTGCTTTGCTATAAAGAAAATTATAAGATATAAGGGTGTCCACCAAATAAGAATGGCTCCTCAACTCAATGGTTTTGTAGGTTTGCTTTGCTATAAAGAAAACGATAAGATATAAGGGTGTCCACCAAATAAGAATGACTCCTCAATGGTTTTGTAGATTTACTTTGCTGTAAAAAAAAATATAAGATATAAGGGTGTCCACTAAATAAGAATGACTCCTCAATGGTTTTGTAGATTTGCTTTGCTATAAAGAAAATTATAAGATATAAGGGTGTCCACCAAATAAGAATGGCTCCTCAACTCAATGGTTTTGTAGGTTTGCTTTGCTATAAAGAAAACGATAAGATATAAGGGTGTCCACCAAATAAGAATGACTCCTCAATGGTTTTGTAGATTTACTTTGCTGTAAAAAAAAATATAAGATATAAGGGTGTCCACTAAATAAGAATGACTCCTCAATGGTTTTGTAGATTTGCTTTGCTATAAAGAAAATTATAAGATATAAGGGTGTCCACCAAATAAGAATGACTCCTCAATGGTAGATTTGCTTTGCTATAAAGAAAACTATAAGATATAAGGGTGCCCTCCAAATAAGAATGACCCCTCAATGTTTTTGTAGATTTGCTTTGCTATAAAGAAAACTATAATATATAAGGGTGGCCACTGTCCACTAAATAAGAATGGCTCCTAAAATCTGGATGATCTGTTAATTTAGATAAGTAATTAGTAATTATACAGAGTGTTTGCCTGCAAAGTATAACTTAAATTTGGATTCTCTCTTCTTTGGCCTAATAGCATTATATTTTTTGCCTAATTGTTGAAAGTAGTGTAACTTTCAGTTTGAGATTTTTGCTACAAATATTAGTTTACTTATTTTAGAAACCTTATGGATTGTTTACTTCATGAACATACTAATTGCTAATGTTTACAAGAGCATAACATATTAATATATACAAATAAAGCGAAAACTTATCTTGCATTATAATCAGGGTGATCATTTTAACTACATATATAGAAGCATTTTAGGCACTTCTATAGATTGCTACTCCCTTTATAAAAAAAACAGGGAGGATTAACAATCTAAAGAAAAGGATGGATTGTTCTTCTTTAGACTGTTACTCCCCTTATTAAAACAGAAGTGTGATATTCCTTTGTCCCAAAATACATTGGACTATTCTATTATCCCTTTTTTTAATAGTTATTTGTTCAAAGTAATTTTTTATTATAAAGCAATATAGGGGAGTAATAATCTAAAGAAGTACCACATTTATTTGTTTTAATTGCCTGGTTGATCCTCACTATTGGATATACTATTGTTGCAAGTTGCAAGAATGCAACAACTGAACTTTTATTGAACCCTTTTTTTTGTAATTAGGCTTATATCATTATCACCCACCATCTAAAATCAGAACTAGTTGTTTTATTAATTTAAGTATGAACTGACTGTTTGTTATTTTTTGTTAATTGTTAGTTTGCAATCAAATTTAGATAAAATCGGAGAATAATTTTGTGTTGTCTGGATGTTAAAATACTTGACCTTTTGGAAATATTTAATGAAATCAATATTGATTTAGTTCTTTTATATTTTAAATATACTATTCTTAATAATCTACAACATTTGTATAGCTTGGTTTATTTTTATTTCTTATTTTAGCCGGCGCTTCACAATGAAAATCGTGGGAGTTATAAAAGTTTGAAATGCGATCGAGATGTTTGAATAGGAGGGGTTCAGTGTTGAATAATCTAAATCGGCATTGAATGGGAATAGCAGACGAGGAAGTCGTAACGGTGCCTGGCAATATCCATTGATAATCGAACTGTAGGTGTTCCGCAGGGTACTACATCAGGACGCCTCTTGTTTTGACTGTTGAGAAATCTCCCCGCTGACAAAAGCGCTGACTTGGAGAGAGGGGGGGAAGACAGAGAAGAGAGAGAAATTAATTATTTTACAAGATATCCAGCCGAAAAGGATAAAAGCGGTGAGAGAGGGGGAAATGAAATCCAAGAGGATGAAACCTAGGAAGAGAGGGTCCAAATACAAAAGGAGAAACAAGCCACGCCTTCCCCTACTGTAAGCCCCTCCCATCTCTCGGACTTGCCTCCCTTAACCGGGATCCTGATGTTACGCAGCATCCAGTTCGTGATATCACTTCTCGTAGTTCACAAGTCTTGCACATCGTCACGCGCTACCGTCCCCGATAATTAAACAAAACGTTAAACCACAGTTACTTATATTCCGCCCCTGGCCACCTCCACCACCGTGGCAATTATATACCGCATCACGTTAACTGTTATACGGGGCTAGCAGCCCCTATACATCGAAATTTCCCTGATATGCCAGGTAAGCCACTTGTTTTTATATCATATCTAGATTATCTATACTTCAACTGATAACAGCTCATCAATATTAGTCAGTGTTAAGTACCTAAACTTAAATTAAAATCTTATATATCATTATTATAATATCTTAAAATCCTGATTATCTTAAAGAAATTTGATGTCAGTTCCCCATTTTAATTATACCTAATTTTTTTATAATCATATTTTTTATTATCATTTTTTTTTTTTTTTAAATTAAAATTCGTTTTAACAGCTCATCAATATTAGTCAGTGTTAAGTACNATAATTTTTTATTTCGGGTTAATCACAGTCAAAATATTTTGCAAATTGAGCCTATCGCTTTTTTTTAAAAAAACAACAACACATTGTTTGATAAAGTTATAGAAAAAACAAAATATAGAATCAATTCGTTCAATACTGTTATCAAGATAAGAAAATTATTTATCTTATTATTTATTTTTTTATTTTTTTTTTTGTTGAATAATTAAGTGACTAGTTAAGTTGATATATGAAACTAACAATGTGTTATATGATTCATGGCTTATAATTTTACAATATGTTCTATTGAAATCTAATTAATTTTAAAGAAATTGTTATCCTTTATTTTTAATGAGCTAAATTACAAACAGTTTCATTAATGACAGTTTATGATAACATGAAATTAACTTTTTTTAACATTTAGATTAATCGATAATAACTTTTATAAATGACAGTTTGTTATAATATGTAATTACCTTATTTTTTTTAGCAAATGATAATTTTTTACTCAGATAATAATTAAAATGTATGCATTTATTATTATGTATTGAAGGAGATAACTTGTTATTTAATAATGACCATCTTTCCTTGAAATTATGTATCTTTCTATATTGCCATCTTTTTTACATTATCTGTTGATTCTTAAATATATATTGTTAAAGATATATAATTATATGTAGTCAATTTCCATGTAGTGTTTAATTATTATAGTACTAATCAATAAAATAAGTACTAAAAGTAGTAATGATAATGTAGTCCAAATTAGGTTAATTATACAGTTACAAATTCGGTGACATATTTGACAGCATTTTATTTGTTTTGAAGTTTATTTATTTGATTACTATTTAGTATTTGGATATGAAATCACAATGTAAATAGAATATTTGGATACGGTGATGACAAAAAACATAAATGATATTTGACAAATTAGATAATTTGGAATCAACAACAACAAAATGTTATCAAAAATTAGATTAAGAAGTGTCCAATATGGATGAAATAAAGCTTTAGGTCTTCCTGTGGTTCAATAATACCTCTGAAACAATATGATGTTCTTTAAGATAAGGTGAGAATAATTGGGACAATGTGATGGGACGAATTACACCAATTAGAATGTGCTTAACACAGGAAGACCAAAACTTAATTACTTATTCAGTCTGGATCATTTTAATCTAATTTATGATTTTAATTTCTTAATTCCAAATGATATACATATGTTTTTGTTATTTGTCAAAAAATTATAATTTAGTTAGATAATTATTTAATTATGCCGGAGATTAAGTAACAGTACAGCCTTGATTTAATTAATACTTAATCAAATAGATTATAGAAATTGACTGAAATATAAATATCAAAATAGAAATTACCAATTTTTACCAAGTTTGTAGAGATGTGTTATTTTTTTGTTATTTATCAATTTAACAAAGTAAATTATTCAAAATTAGATAAATGAATGATTAATATATTTATTGATCTCGATAAATTATGATTTTAAATTCATATTTTACTTTATTAGTGATATATAGGTTACCTTCGATTTTTTATTTATTTTCAAAACAATTGGATTTTAAATGTTTTTAATCAAATCTTCTACTAATAGATAAAATAACCAATTCTATTGATAAAATCGACTTGTAATTAAAAAAAAAAAATGATAAAAATAAAAGATCATCCAAAAAATCAATATTTTATCCTTTATCCAACATATAAAAGATTTATATATTTATGATTTTATATCATCAAAAAAATATCAAACAATGCGTTTATCATATCTCTATACCTTAAATAATTTTTTATTTCGGGTTAATCACAGTCAAAATATTTTGCAAATTGAGCCTATCGCTTTTTTTTAAAAAAACAACAACACATTGTTTGATAAAGTTATAGAAAAAACAAAATATAGAATCAATTCGTTCAATACTGTTATCAAGATAAGAAAATTATTTATCTTATTATTTATTTTTTTATTTTTTTTTTTGTTGAATAATTAAGTGACTAGTTAAGTTGATATATGAAACTAACAATGTGTTATATGATTCATGATTGTATGTATGTATGATAAGTTGATAACAGTATATTACATTTAACGATATTGTATGACAAAATAATATATGTGTGACAATTGTTTTGATATTTGAATGGTTAGACTTAAACACAATGGTAATTTACTTTAAATAAGGCGTCATGAAACCTTAAAAACCTCAAAAATTTAATTGGTTACCCATTTTTTATTTGTTTACCATTTATAAGGGATTGTTTTGTCTAAATAACTATTAAGACAAAGGGATATTTAGTCCTATGATCTTTGGAACAAAGGAATATCACTTTTCTGTGTGTGAATGTGTTAATATCCCTTACTCTAAATAACTATTATCATGGTACTTACTCATTAAAGTGATTTTGGATGGATAACTAAGTAAATTAGTGCCAAAATTATAAAAACGGGTCCATTTCTTGTTTAAAATATAAATCTATTAGTGTAAATGGTAAAGAGCGATTTAAAATTACTTTTATAATAGTATAATTTCATTTTTATTTAAACTTTTTTTAAATTTTTAATCAACTTGTTTTAATTATCAATACATTAAGCTACATTTATCAATACTAATTATAATACATTAAGCTCATAAATATGAGCTGTAGGTATTAACTAAAATGAGCAGTTTATTATGATTCAAACATCAAACCAAAATAAGTAATGTCAGTATAGTTAAAGTATCTTTGTATTTTTTAAAATACAGTAATCAAAACAAACATTATAGTATAGGTCGTTTTCAGTTTAATAATAAGTCCAGGAGATGGCGCACATAAAAGTGACTGACTAACATTAAACTAGAATTTTGTGTTTAAGTTAATCATTTGGTCGTCAAGAACATATATGGTCGTCTAAGTTCGTCTGCAGAACATAGCTTGGCCACAAGGTATTAACAAAAATTGGTGGAGAGCGGCCATGTCCCACCCATTTTGGTGGACAATGTGATTTTCATGATCCTGAGTATTAAATTAGTCAGTAGACCAAAAAACAAGTTGATGGTAGTTTATCACTTAATAGGTTACCTCTTTGATTTGGAGTAATATTTGACTAAATAACCTATTAAGTGACGAACTATCATCAACTTGATTTTTGATCTACTAACTAATTCCGTACTCAGGAACATGAAAGTCACAATCTTCACCAAAAAGGGTGGGACATAGCCAAATGTCTATTGCTGTGCTATCTCCCGCAGACGAACTAACCCGACCACATTTTCTTAATGGGCACCAAAAGATTGCCTTAAACACAATATTCTTGCTTGACTAGATTTGCCAAATCACCAATTAGTGTGAACGGAATCCGGATTTATAATAAATTTATGCTTTTTTGACATAAAAATGTATTGACCAGGCTTACTTAAGGTTTAGTTGTAATTAAATTTTAGATGCTTTATAGCTGCCACTTAATATGATTTGTTTCTACAAACATATATAAAAAAAAAAACTTCAATTTCATTCACAAGAATAACATTATAAATATTTTAATACAATATTTGTATCACAATTCTTTTAATAACAAATCACTCAGTCAGTCATGAGTCATGATTCAGTCATAAATACATACATACACCTTCTTTTTGAAAATACCACAAGTCTAATATAATTAACAGTAGGTGGCTTTAACCATTTTTGATTTTGTGATTTATAAAATCCAATAATGCTTGCCTCATTGTAAGAAAGATTTACGGGATATATTTAAATCCAAAAAAAATATATCCGTTTTACCTTGCGATTCCCTTCTACATTACTATTTGCATCACGAAAGCCAGTTACTTACTTCCTGGTTTTGGGCGGATGTTAAGAAGGGAGGCTCCATCCCTCCTCTTACTTGTCGATAATCCGTTTCCCAAATCTCTACCTATTCAAGGCAATTGATAAAATCTGATATATTTTGAAGAGTATAATATCATTTTATTTCTAAATAATATAAATAGTAAAACAGAAAAGAATATTTTTTTATTGAAGGAAAAATTCACTTGTGTTTGAGTAAATCCTGTCGTTTTGAAGTTATTGTAGCAATCATGAAGAAGTTGATTAGCGAAAGTTGCTTGTTACTAACTTTATGAGATTAATTTCTACGATGACTTGATACGTCGAGATAACAATAATACTCAGTCTCCGTAATTCGTAGGTTAAGATTGATAAGATTCTGATTGTAAATTTTGTTGTTGCTGTCTTAGGCAACCAACGCCTTTCATGGACTCTGATAAGCGTCGATTTAGGTGCCTTTTTTTCAAATATTTATTTGTCTGAGATTAACAAAAACAAAAATGAGGGTAACTGCAGACGTTTAAAATAACGTTATTAGTTGAATAAAGTGGGTGAATTATAACAATGTTCAAGGTCATTTGGTTTATTAATGTGGCTGTGTCCGACTTTTATGAAACCAACCTAGTATTTGCTTTTTTGATGAGAGAAAACATTTTGTTAAAGTAGAATCTTTAATTCTATTTAGCATAGGTTTCATAACTAGTTCGTAATAGGTCTAGATCATCTGAAGAATACTGCGTTTCGAATTCATTTCAGGGGTTGATTCTTAAGGGAGTTGCTCAAAAGAGTCATTTGACACTGTTTTGAGAATATTCTCTTTAATGGGTTGGAAAGAGAAGACCGCGTCATAGATTTATTGAATCCCGACGTTTCGAATCCATTACCATTACAGGAATCGTTCTTAAGGGAGTTGCTCAAAAGAGTCATTTGACACTGTTTTGAGAATATTCTCTTTAATGGGTTGGAAAGAGAAGACCGCGTCATAGATTTATTGAATCCCGACGTTTCGAATCCATTACCATTACAGGAATCGTTCTTAAGGGAGTTGCTCAAAAGAGTCATTTGACACTGTTTTGAGAATTTTCCTTTTAATGCGTTGGAAAGAGAAGACAGCGTCATAGATTTTGTGAATCCATTACAGGGATCATTCTTAAGGGAGTTGCCTCAAAAGAGTAATTTGACACTGTTGCGAGAATCTTCCCTTTAGGGGTTTGGAATTTACAAAATTTCTGACACAGACTCCTCCAGAAGATAATAATTTATTAGAATATGTAATATTTGACATTAGATAAAGAGGTATATTATGATTATAGAAGAAACTTAGGAGCATAGGAAAAAAAATTTACTAGAGTTTAGGACATATGCAATAAGATAAATAAGTGTTCTTCTACATACCAATAATTCCAGAAAGATCTTTGTTTTTACTTCCCACCAGAACCATCACTATATCAGAACTATCTACAAGAACTTGGTTGTCGGCATGTCCTTTTCCTAAGTACATCAAAGACAAGAGGACACTCCAAACAAGAACCTTCCTAAAGATAAGGTGGATCATTTCCTGAAGGGTCCTTTTTTTACCCTAAAAAGCCAAAGGGTGCTAACAACGGTGTAAACACCACCCTCTGGTATCAACCCTGGTATAACATCCCCAAAAAGCTTACTTCGTCCTTTAAAACAGAATATAAAGCTATCTTCCCGACATACCGTCCTTCCATCTGAAGGTACCCCGACTTGTCACAAAAAAAGGAGTCAAACAATCTTTTTTTTTTTCTCTCGTTAACTTTTATCTCTTGAATTAGTTTGAACAGCCGATACAGTGTTGTAAAACAAGAGAATAAATATTGTTTAAGATAAATAAAATCTCGAACGTTTTAACTCGTTTTCATTGATTCTTCATTTCCGTTCCTTCTTTTTCCCTATCTAGGATTGTTATTCTATTAGAAATTGATCACCAAGGCCGGATTTTAAGTGTGGACGCTCCTAAGCCCAAGAGTTTTTGCCGCCTCTTATACCATTAGGGTATGGGGAGGAGGGAAGGTCGATCCGAAAAAAATAATCTTTATGATGAAAATTTTAATTTTTTCCTATAGTATCATCTCTTATGAAAATAATTTGAGAATCAATATCGCTGCTATGTCCACCATATTCACGCAAGTATGTTGATATCTTTCTTTTCGTCGGGAGTTTACTCCGTAATCCTTCTTATATTTTCCTCTAGCTCCACTTCCATCGTATTTTTTTTTTTCCTCACTTCATGAAGAAAACCACAAAAACTTTGTTTTATTATTATAACTTGTAACTTATAATCTTCCCTAGCTCTTTGGTTTCATACTGCAGTTTTATATTCATTTCATTAAACCTTTACAGTACCCCATAAATTTGAAATGAACGTCTCAAGGGATCTCAACTAAAGCATCGGCTTCAATTACTGTTGAGGTGATTTCATCGCTGATATTTGCAATTTGATTCGGACTTTTTAAAATGCCTTCTAAATTTTCAATTATAACTTGGCAGGCGTCGTGACGTACCGTCGAGTCTTGGATAGATTTTATGGTTGTAAGGGAAACTTTTTCTTCAGGACAACACATCTTTGCGTGCTAAGGCACTCAAAAAAAAATTAAAAAATTCCTGCAGCAATCAACAATAATTACACACATCAATAAACTGCGCCCCCTAGCATAGTGCGTCCCTAGGCCAAGGCCTAGTGGGCCTATGGGTAGATCCAGCCCTGTTGATCACACAAATATATTATACTTTCTCCAACTATACCATATCGATTACAAATGAAGATTTAAATGTTAAACTATGACGTCACAGTATTGTTTAGAAGACGATGTGATAATAAAAAAATGACCCCCTCCTCTCCTCTTAAAGTTCTGTACAAACTAGAAAAAGTCTCGTAAAAAAAAACTTCGTTTAGAAGCCTAACAAAGTTGCAACCCTTAGATATAAAACACAGTTTTATTTCCTAAGTAACACAAAGGGGGGAGAAATCAACAGCCTAAACTATCTAAAAAAAAACAAAAAACAACATTGATAACCCATAATCAATTGAGTGAACTTTCTATGAAAACAATAAAGATTGCTTAAACGTGACCCAGGAGCAGAGTCGGAGGATGAATTAAGTCTTAAAAAGTGAACAAAGTCATCTTATCAGTGGTTTCTGCAAATGACTGATAATAGGCTCTGTCTATAAGGGACAATGGACAAACACAATTTTTTATGATTCAGGCTTTTTTATTACATTCAAAGAGGGTTCATAAATATTTTTTCGAAGTCTATAAAACATTTAATATAATCCTTAAACCCAGATTTATTTTTATTGAAGCATCTTCGGATATAATTTTCATTTGTCAGTATGTAATCAAGTTTAAATTTGATGATTTTTTTGTGAAGAGTCACTTTTAAACGTCTTCTTATGTTTGAGAATAATTAAAACGAAACAAACGTTAGTCTTACGTTAGTCTCCGACATCATATGACTCGCCCTCTACATATTTCCTTTATATCGAATATTATGTGTCTCTAGTTCTACTGTAATCGGCACTGATGATGGCTTTCTAAAAGCCGAAAGCTGCTTTGATAAATAAACAAGTATCATCTACCGTGGAGATACTGTTTCTTTTTAATTATCTTCTTATGAGTTGATTTAAGAAATAATATGATGTTATGTTACACCATACCCTTTAACACTGTGTAAAAATAATTGCATGATGTATGATTTTATTTGCTAGAAAATAATCAGGTTTAATTTAATGATTTTGCTTCCGAGCTTACTGAAGGTAGCAGCAGCTATGTGATCGTTCAGAAGAAAAATTTTTAGGTCTCCGATTTCAAAAATTCCAAGACAGAAATCCGTTTCAGACATCAGGGATCTTGGTTCCGTGTTTGTCTGTCGGTTTGACGGTCTGTCTGTCGTTCTGACAGTCTGTCTGTCGGTGAGTCGGTCTGTCGTTCAATTTTTGCGAACCAACATATCTTAAAAACTACACGTCCAAGTTTAATGAAATTTTTGTGGTAGATTATGAGTAGCCCATTGTTGGTCCCGTATAAGTTTCCACCTTCTTCGTTCATTTGTTTCTCTTGCACATGCGCACAAACGTACATTTATTTACACCTGTAGCTGTATGAAAGTTTTATAGTTTAACGAAAGTAAGCCGGAGAGATCCCCAGAAAATTTGAACCGTCTGTGAAAACAAACGGGGGAAACAATTATAATTAGACAATAGCATCTATAGCTTCAAAAGTATACTTATTTGATTTGCAAGAAACTTTTATAGTTTATCGAAAGTACCACGCAGATAGCCCTAGATTAATTTGAACCATCTGCGCTCTTTAACTTTTGCTTAATCGATACTTTAATTCAAGTATAAAATTAAAACAATTTTGACAGATTAAAAAAACGGAGAAACAAACAAATTAGATAATATGTAAAAGCATTAAATTAATTATTTGATAGGATATGAAGAAGCTATGTGGCACACCAATTGGCAGTTTATTTTGTAAAAAGTCACTTTTAATTTCTACTTTTAAACGTTTTCTTATGGTGTTGGTTAAGAAATATTTGTATATTGGAAAGGACTTGTGACTGAAAATTTGAAAGGTTTGCAATTTCTAGATTTAAATGATTGATACGTTGGTGTAAGGTTACAGACACGCGAATCACTTCATTGTCAGACAGTTGTGCACAAAGTGATAGATAATGTATAAAAGTTGATAATTGTGTGAGTGAGTGAGTCAAGGTAGATGTTTACAGTGTGAAGGGGGTAGGTCTAGTGTACACACGGTGTTTGCGGGGGGGGTCTCTTGTATGTATACAGTGCTGTAGCCGGGGTAGATACTGTATACATAGTTAGGGCCCTCTTGAACGTGTAGTACGAGGCAGCCTTGTGAATTATGTCGCAAGCTAGGTTTCATTGTTATACATTACTGTATATTAGAGACCCTTTGCTAATTACACTTTATCTTGTTTACATCCTTGCACACGACTCCGAACATATTGTCTTTACACGATGACGTTCATGTTTTAACAATTATGCTTTCGATTAGATTATGTTTTACTACGATATAGACCTTATTCTATTGTATTTACTATATATTAGCCTTTGTAAGTTTGACCTATAAGTGGAGAGAAGACACTGTATTTTGGTTGATTGTATCAAATAAAATCACTATGGATGTTATGCTACATCATATCTTTAACACTGTCTAAAAAATTACATGATGGGTTGATTTTGCCAAATAAAATCACTATGGATGTTATGCTACATCATATCTTTAACACTGTCTAAAAAATTACATAATGGGTTGATTTTGCCAAAGGCAAAATCAACCCAGGCAATCAATCAACCGTAGGCAATTCTACGTTACACCATACCTTTAACAGTGTAAAAAATTGCGTGATGTTCGAACAATTGTTGAAACGTAGGCAATGCTGCGTTACACCATACCTTTTAACAGTGTAAAAAATTGCGTGATGTTCACAATAACTGTTGAAACGTAGGCAATTCTACGTTACACCATACCTTTAACAGGGTAAAAATTGCATAATGTACGCAACAATTGTCGAAATGTAGACAATTCTACGTTACACCATACCTTTAACAGTGTAAAAAATTGCGTGATGTTCGAACAATTGTTGAAACGTAGGCAATGCTGCGTTACACCATACCTTTTAACAGTGTAAAAAATTGCGTGATGTTCACAATAACTGTTGAAACGTAGGCAATTCTACGTTACACCATACCTTTAACAGGGTAAAAATTGCATAATGTACGCAACAATTGTCGAAATGTAGACAATTCTACGTTACACCATACCTTTAACAGTGTAAAAAATTGCGTGATGTTCGAACAATTGTTGAAACGTAGGCAATGCTGCGTTACACCATACCTTTTAACAGTGTAAAAAATTGCGTGATGTTCACAATAACTGTTGAAACGTAGGCAATTCTACGTTACACCATACCTTTAACAGGGTAAAAATTGCATAATGTACGCAACAATTGTCGAAATGTAGACAATTCTACGTTACACCATACCTTTAACAGTGTAAAAAATTGCGTGATGTTCGAACAATTGTTGAAACGTAGGCAATGCTGCGTTACACCATACCTTTTAACAGTGTAAAAAATTGCGTGATGTTCACAATAACTGTTGAAACGTAGGCAATTCTACGTTACACCATACCTTTAACAGGGTAAAAATTGCATAATGTACGCAACAATTGTCGAAATGTAGACAATTCTACGTTACACCATACCTTTAACAGTGTAAAAAATTGCGTGATGTTCGAACAATTGTTGAAACGTAGGCAATGCTGCGTTACACCATACCTTTTAACAGTGTAAAAAATTGCGTGATGTTCACAATAACTGTTGAAACGTAGGCAATTCTACGTTACACCATACCTTTAACAGGGTAAAAATTGCATAATGTACGCAACAATTGTCGAAATGTAGACAATTCTACGTTACACCATACCTTTAACAGTGTAAAAAATTGCGTGATGTTCGAACAATTGTTGAAACGTAGGCAATGCTGCGTTACACCATACCTTTTAACAGTGTAAAAAATTGCGTGATGTTCACAATAACTGTTGAAACGTAGGCAATTCTACGTTACACCATACCTTTAACAGGGTAAAAATTGCATAATGTACGCAACAATTGTCGAAATGTAGACAATTCTACGTTACACCATACCTTTAACAGTGTAAAAAATTGCGTGATGTTCGAACAATTGTTGAAACGTAGGCAATGCTGCGTTACACCATACCTTTTAACAGTGTAAAAAATTGCGTGATGTTCACAATAACTGTTGAAACGTAGGCAATTCTACGTTACACCATACCTTTAACAGGGTAAAAATTGCATAATGTACGCAACAATTGTCGAAATGTAGACAATTCTACGTTACACCATACCTTTAACAGTGTAAAAAATTGCGTGATGTTCGAACAATTGTTGAAACGTAGGCAATGCTGCGTTACACCATACCTTTTAACAGTGTAAAAAATTGCGTGATGTTCACAATAACTGTTGAAACGTAGGCAATTCTACGTTACACCATACCTTTAACAGGGTAAAAATTGCATAATGTACGCAACAATTGTCGAAATGTAGACAATTCTACGTTACACCATACCTTTAACAGTGTAAAAAATTGCGTGATGTTCGAACAATTGTTGAAACGTAGGCAATGCTGCGTTACACCATACCTTTTAACAGTGTAAAAAATTGCGTGATGTTCACAATAACTGTTGAAACGTAGGCAATTCTACGTTACACCATACCTTTAACAGGGTAAAAATTGCATAATGTACGCAACAATTGTCGAAATGTAGACAATTCTACGTTACACCATACCTTTAACAGTGTAAAAAATTGCGTGATGTTCGAACAATTGTTGAAACGTAGGCAATGCTGCGTTACACCATACCTTTTAACAGTGTAAAAAATTGCGTGATGTTCACAATAACTGTTGAAACGTAGGCAATTCTACGTTACACCATACCTTTAACAGGGTAAAAATTGCATAATGTACGCAACAATTGTCGAAATGTAGACAATTCTACGTTACACCATACCTTTAACAGTGTAAAAAATTGCGTGATGTTCGAACAATTGTTGAAACGTAGGCAATGCTGCGTTACACCATACCTTTTAACAGTGTAAAAAATTGCGTGATGTTCACAATAACTGTTGAAACGTAGGCAATTCTACGTTACACCATACCTTTAACAGGGTAAAAATTGCATAATGTACGCAACAATTGTCGAAATGTAGACAATTCTACGTTACACCATACCTTTAACAGTGTAAAAAATTGCGTGATGTNGGGGGGGGGGGGGGGGTAAAAAGAAAAATTCTAATAGCTTAGGAATTAATGTAATACCATGAAACATGAAAGTTGAAGAATCATTGCTTTAAAGTGAAAAAAAGTAAAAAGTTCTTCGATTTACTGATTTATCGAAACATGACAAGAAAACATCTTTAGTTTCATAATGGTATTTCTCCTTTCTGTGCTTTGTTACTTGTCAATTCCACCCTTGTCTTCTATTTTAAAAACATTTCGCGCAGTTTTTTTTTTAAAAAAAACAAATAACACGGAATGACGTTCGATTCTTATACGTGTGATAAAATATTCACGAATCTAGAAAAATGTCATTTGGATAAAAATGTGTGTATATAAGAGACATATGGTAGTTTCGGGTAATTTGTCTAATCCAGTCTAATGCAACATATTGCACGAAGGATATTAATAAAGCCAATTCCTAATATGATTTTTATCTTGATAAAAAAGGGGCTCTTCCTGTTCGAAAATTATTTCTAAATACGATGGCAGTCCCTTCTTTTTCTTGGGGTCTTTATGAATATTTGATTGGTTCAAGAAGGGTGTGCCCTTTACTAAGTTTATTGGATACCTGTTTTTCATCTCACTTAGTACTGTCACCCTCACACCCTCATCTTATTGTAAAAAGTTACAAATGTGCTAAATAAGTTACCGTTCTTTTTTTTGTTGGTGTGATCCCCTTTTTTCTTTTTCGATCTATAAACGCACTGATCTCATTTAAATAAATATTCAGATGTCTTCAGTAATAGAAAAGAGGGAGTGATCTTTGGAAATTGTGATCTTAAGATCTTTTGTATGAACTTTGAGTTATCATTTCTGATTTTAACAGTCTTGGTACTTTACTGCTTTTAAATTTTATTTCTAATTTAATCGAAATCTAATCCATTTTGCGATAATGTTTTTCTTAACCCTTATACAATTTCGGGTGATAATTGTTATCAATAAGTTAAAAAGTTCTCTAAAATCATAACTAACAAATTCAGTGGTGCAACAGCCTTTGAAGGGCTTCTTATGCATGCCAAAGGGCTTACACATCTATGTAATATAGGGTTAGTGAGTTGTTGCATCAGTTATAGAACCCTTACTATTGACTTAAGCAACCCACACATATTCGTAATCACCACATTTAATAAGTAGCTGCCCATTTAAATGGTGATTTTTTTCTTCTCATCTCTTCTGTTTTTTTGTTGTTTTTTTTTCTTTGGTATATACTTTTTAGTTTTCCTTTATAAATTATTATTATTTCCTCGTTTGCTATCATTTCTTCATTATTATTATTATTATTTATTATTTATTTTTTATTAAATTTCGTATAAAAAGTTGCGCTTTGAAGGGAAAAGGTGTGCATATTATCCTTTAGCATGTTAGGTTTGCACTTATTTGGTTCTTTTAGGGGTAAAATGGCCACAATTTTGGAATAGTCGTGATCTGCATTTCAATACCTTTAAAATGATACCTCACTTAAAAATGGCAAAAAATATTTTGGGTTACCATAGTTATGGCCACNATTATACACAAAATTCTAGCTTGATATTAGTCAGACACTTTTTTGCATGCCATCTCCTAGAATATCTTTTGCATATTAGTAGTTATTTTATCTATCCAGATTTTGCGTTTTCTATGACATCCAAGTGTTTATTTTGAGTCCTGTATGTTTGTGTATTTCAGGCAGCAATTCAAGCCAGGTGTCAGGCGGTGGAATGGTACTTCCGGAAGGAGTGGAAATCAGAGGAAGTCGTGGAACTGGAGGTGTTTGGGCAAAAACACCTCTGGCAAGGGGTACCAGATATGGACCTCTTCCACCCTATTCCAGCTCCCACCATCCATATAATCAGGTAAGTGGGATCCATAATCATTATTCTCTTATCACTATTATTAAAATTGTCTTAACACTGACCAGACCGTAAAAATGTCGATAATCGTAATCCCATTGCCGAAACTGCTACATTTATTTTTCTAGCAGCAATCAGAAGTAATCAATTATTTAAGGATTACATCAATTTCTTAAAATCTCTCTGCAATCATCAAAAGATTTTATAGTTAGTTGCATCCATGTCTTGATAAAGGGAAGAATAATTATTGTATTTGTGGCAGGCGTTTCGAAGTGGGATCCATAATCATTATTCTCATATCACTTTTAACAATATTGTCTTTTCACTGACCATAAAAAATATCACTAAAATTGTCTTATTACAGATCATTCCATGTTGTTCCCTCATGTTATGATCATATTTTTTAACTGCGAAACTATTATGTTTTTTCTTTAACATATTATTAGTATGTCAAAAGATCATTATAGTTATCCGATTTCTCCCCCCACCCCCAATAGCCAATGTCCAAAGGGGTGTGCAATATATTTTAATGATATATCATTATTAAATTGTAAATAAAACAATCTTTGAATTGAATTGAATTATATGGTGATGATAGGTGGATAGGATACCCAGAGAGGGCTATTTTCTGGGATCTCTAAAATCACCTTTGAATTTAATTAAAACCTATTACTGTTGATCGAGGAATAATAATAGTTTATTATCAGTTTAATCAAATTAGTTTAAAAACAAATTGCAAAATATTGTAATTAATCAATGTAAGATCTTATAATATAAGTCCTAATTAAACAGTTTCTTAAATCTTAATTCTTATTACTTAAATTATTTATTTATTAAATAATCTCAATAAAAATTAATAACAGTTAATCATTCGTTTTTTAAAAGCACCTATAAGTAAAAGATACACTGTACATTATATCAGCTGAATTATAAAACATTTAATACATATTATGATAACACATTTTATCGATTCTCATAATGATTTTACCAATTTATACTACTTTCCGATACGAATTCGCTTACAATTAATAAACAAATGATTTATTTGCAGTGAAGATGTGATGAAGAAGTGTTACTAGAATATGATTTAGCGTTAATACTTACAGTTAGAGTGTTCTGGAACTATTTTATAATTTTAGCGTCGTGTAACTAGGATGTTTACCAAATTAAGATCATCGACCTCTGTCAGCTCTCAATGTTTTGTCTGCTACGCCTATATAAATCAAGTTCCGTGTTTAGGTCTTTAACTTTCAGACTCTTCATTGCATTAGCGCAACTGTTATTAAAAACGCTAATTTCGTAGAATGAGTTTTCTTTCAAAATAACACCATCCCGTCATAGTTCCATGTTGTTCCCTCATGTTATGATCATATTTTTTAACTGCGAAACTATTATGTTTTTTCTTTAACATTCGTAGAGTCTACGTTAAAAAAAAAAAAAAAAAATTATATTAGGATTCTATTCTTGTCAATAATGTGCCCTTTTTACATTTTGATCTTGATATATTTCTTTATTTCACCATAAATCAACCATTTTTTTTCTTTTAACCATACACAAAACTATTATTAATTATCTATGTTTTTTTTAATTTTAAATATCTATGTTGATTTATATTATCTATTTTTATTAGATTCTTTTTTTGAAAACGCAATAAAGGAAAGAAGAGCCCTATTATGACATGTTTTTACTTTCTCATAAAAGAGAAAGTATTGTGATAGCGTGAAAATTCGATTTTGATATTTTGATGGATTTACACGTTTTGAGGTCCCCTGAGTCCAAAAGTGGTTTTTAAAAAATGTCTGTCTGTCGTCTGTCTGTTTGTCTGTCTGCGCAGACGCCTGGAACCTAAACTACGAGGCCGATTTTGACGAAATTTGGCATACATGTTCAGAAAAATCATACCCCGAGGCGAAATCAAGGAATTAATGTTAGCTCTAAATTTGAGGGCGCTACCCCCCAAAAACTCTGAAAAAAAAAACATGAAAAAAAATTATTTCTCGAAAACTGTTCCGACGATTTTGATTAAAAAAATCCATAATGTAGTCAATTTAAATACGAATCTAACGGTATCAGCCGTTTTCCCGGGAAATATCTAGTTCTTGAGAAAATAGCTTAAAACGTGGATGGAGAGAGCCCGGGTTCGATTTCCCGCCAGGGAGAAGTTATTTTTTATTATAATTTTTGATGAAATTTCCAACAGTAATTAAATGTATATATGAGAAAGTTTGTCTGAGTTGTCTCGGACCGTTTTTTTTTTTTTTTTTCGTGTTTTTAAAATGCACACAAGAAAATGATAATTTCCCCTTTTATTTTTTGCTTTCATTAAAAAAAAAAATATGCAAATATCCTGTCATATATATGTATATATAGATAGCATATTCACTTAGGATAAATCCTTTTTTTAAAAAAATAAATAAATAAAAATAAAAATTAACATCTTTCATTTTTCGTTATCAGAAAAGAACGCTTAATTGTTTTTATATTTTTTATTAAAAGATAAAAAAGAAAGAAAAGGGAAGTTAAAGCACAAGATTGATTTGAAATTAAATGTGTAGTTTTATGTTTTGTTAATGGCTTTTAATCTAATCCCGGAAATGTATGAATTATTAATTAAATGTTAAATGTTATGTGTTTTTATTTATATTTCTGAATATAAAGTTAATGTCAGGCTAAAATGATAAATTTAAGAAAGAATTAATTTAGTTTATTTTTAATCTTTTATAACATATCAGCATAATGTTAACTTATATACTAATACTTCGAACTTATTATTTATTCATTTTAATTAATGAAACACAAATAATACAAAATAATACTGCATGACTGTAAATTTTGATTGGTTCTTTTTTGTTTGTGTCACTTTTTAAGAAGTAAAATATGAATTTCTGTTTAATTTGTTCTTTTAAGATATATCTTTATCTTTAAATAGAATTATTAATGGTCTACTAACTTAATGTTTTTACTCAGGACCATAAATATTACAATGTCTACCAAAATGGGTTGGAATAGTGTTTTGTTTTTTTAAATGCTTATTGCCAAGCTATGTTCTGCAAACGAACTTAGCCAACCACATCTTCTTAAAAGACACCTAAATATTGAATTATACACAAAATTCTAGCTTGATATTAGTCAGACACTTTTTTGCATGCCATCTCCTAGAATATCTTTTGCATATTAGTAGTTATTTTATCTATCCAGATTTTGCGTTTTCTATGACATCCAAGTGTTTATTTTGAGTCCTGTATGTTTGTGTATTTCAGGCAGCAATTCAAGCCAGGTGTCAGGCGGTGGAATGGTACTTCCGGAAGGAGTGGAAATCAGAGGAAGTCGTGGAACTGGAGGTGTTTGGGCAAAAACACCTCTGGCAAGGGGTACCAGATATGGACCTCTTCCACCCTATTCCAGCTCCCACCATCCATATAATCAGGTAAGTGGGATCCATAATCATTATTCTCTTATCACTATTATTAAAATTGTCTTAACACTGACCAGACCGTAAAAATGTCGATAATCGTAATCCCATTGCCGAAACTGCTACATTTATTTTTCTAGCAGCAATCAGAAGTAATCAATTATTTAAGGATTACATCAATTTCTTAAAATCTCTCTGCAATCATCAAAAGATTTTATAGTTAGTTGCATCCATGTCTTGATAAAGGGAAGAATAATTATTGTATTTGTGGCAGGCGTTTCGAAGTGGGATCCATAATCATTATTCTCATATCACTTTTAACAATATTGTCTTTTCACTGACCATAAAAAATATCACTAAAATTGTCTTATTACAGATCATCCACATAAAAACAAGGTTGATAATCAAAATCCCATTGCCAAAACTTATTATTTTTCCACATGAATTGCTACATTTATTTTTCCAGCATCAATCAGAAGTAATCAATTATTTAAGGATTATATCAATTTCCTACAATCTCTTTGCAATCATCAAAAGGATTTTTTTAGTTGCATCTATGATTTGATAAAAGAAAGGAGGATTATGTTTTTTGCGGCAGCCGTTTCGTTTTCTAGGCGCCAATTTGAAGGGATAACAGAGCTGTGAAAGTCCGGTTAAAACCCCAAGGGTCGGTTCTGATTGACTTGGTTAGCTAAAGGACACGATCCCTTCTCTCTCTAGGGTTTTCTCACCCTTAATACCATATTTTTGCGACCAAATCGCCATTTACTACTGGATGTGATATTTGATTTAGATTTTTTGGTTTTTCCTTTTGTATCCTGTCTCTTTTTTGTCTCGGTTAGCTGACTATAATAAGGTATATAGCACGTTAGAAATGTATTCTTTATCGTTGATATTTGCTCCGTTTAGATTTTTGCTTCCGACTTTACCAAAGGTAACGGAAACTAAAGAGGTGAGAGTCTTAACTAGAAAAACGAAAAAAGATCGGTCTGAAGAATGAAACATTTTTAGGTAAAATTCCAAGACAAAAATCCGATTCAGACATCAGAGAACATTTTTAGTTTTGTGTCTGTCTGCCTGTCTGTCGGTCTACCACTCAATTTTTGTGAACCAACATATCTTAAAAACTACTTATACGATTTTAATGAAATTTTTATGAAAGGTTATAATTAACTCATTGTTGGTCCCATAGAAGTTTAAACCTTCTGCGCTCATTTGTTTCTTCCACATACGCACAAACATACATTTATTTACACCTAGCTTCACAAGTGCTTATCTGATTTGTATAAACGTTTTATGGTTTAACGAAAGTAACCCGCATAGATCGCCCCAGATTAGTTTGAACCGTCTTTCCTCTTTAACCATTGCTAAAGTGATACTTTAATTCACGTTCAAAAAATCAAAACAATTTCGACAGATTTGAAAAACGAGTGAAAAATTAAATACATTGGATAATAATAGGTTTTAAAAGCATAAAATCATTAAATTTTACGAAATAGGACGCGAGGAAGCTATGTGCAACACAAATTGGCAGTGTATTTAAAAAAAGTAACATTCTCTACATAAATTATAAGGGAGAGTTACCACCTAAACAATTGCATTGTATTAGTTAAATCAAATGAATGTAACTAAATTATGAGTTAATTGTTTTGTTCAATTTTTTGTTAGACGATACAAATTTTATTAGGACTTCAAATTCATAATATAGTTAAACATCACTTTTTTCTATTTTTTACTTTTTTAGTAAAGTTTTTTTATTATTATTAATTAGGAGATGTAATGAAAAACAATTAAGCGAAAAAAATTCTTAGAATGTTAAATTAAAAAAAGTTTTGGTTCTTTTTTTTGTGAGGTAGTCCTGAAGGATAAAGTGGGAAGAGGTATTGGATGAAAGAACCCCTGGGTTTGGGATATTGTGGTAAAATGATTGTCTTTGTGTAGGTTTTGTATGAGAGGAGCTGTAGGAAGGTAAGGCAAGTTGTATTTGCTCTCTTGGGGGCAGAGAAAGGTTCGTCAATTATGTAAGTTTAATTTAGACTCGGGAGTGAAGCTTGCATTGTGCGTTGCTTCGTGTTTGCATAGTTGGGGCAGACTCGTCCCAGTCTCATTGCCCATTCTGCCTGACAAACAAACCGCTTTCCCTAAAGCCATCTCTTCACTCTTGCCCCTTCCTTTTAACCTTTAACCTCTTCCAGTTTTCCCCTCAAACTCGACTATTTCCCCCCCTTATAAAGTATTTAATTTTAACAGCCATCATCCCCTCTTTTTCGTATATAAATATAACAGAAAATCATTTTCTCCATTTGCTTACTTCATGCTTCTCTTCCCCTTTTTGCCCAGTGATGATGTCAGTTTTGCTGTACAGATTGGATTTAACCATAACAGAATAAATATTGTTGAAAAAACATTATTTGATAGTTCTTCTCTTCACTGAACTGATGATAGAAACAGGAGCTAACACTGAACTGCAAAAACAGGAGCTAACATCATGAAAAAAGCATATTTGATAGTACTTCTCTTCTCTGCTTTTTAACACTGATAGCTGCGTGTTAAACAGGAGCTATCATTATGATAGCTGCTTGCGAATCTGCAAAAACAGGAGCTATCATCATGATAGCTGCTTGCGAAAAAGCAAAAGCAGGAGCTGTCACCATGATAGCTGCTTGCAAAACAGCAAAAACAGGAGCTGTCATAATAATAGCTGCTTGCGAAAAAGCAATAACAGGAGCTATCATTATGATAGCTGCTTGCGAAATAGCAGAAATAGGAGCTATCATCATGATAGCTGCTTGTGAAACACAGGAGCTATTATCATGATAGCTGCTTGTGAAACACAGGAGCTATTATCATGATAGCTGCTTGCGAAACACAGGAGCTATCATCATGATTGCTGCTTGCGAAATATCAGCTATCATCAGTTACCTTACCTTGAAGGAGTTGTAGCGAAATCATGATTGATTACTTATTCGTTTAGGAAAATGAACCAACAATTTGAGATAACAAATATCTAAGTGAATTAAAATATTAAAAATATATTATAGTTTAATTTCATTAAAAAAAAAAATACATTTTTTCTAAAATAGAAACAAACAAAAAATTATAAAAACCAATCGCTTATTTATATTCATCAATATCACCAAGATCTTAAGAAAGAAATCAAATAGTTCAAGAAAAATGTTGGAGCTTTACCAACATTTTGGAAGAATGTAGCTTTGGAAGAATGTATAAAACATTTTCAGTTATATTCAATAAAATAAGTGTTAAACATTTTCTATTTTGCTTTGATCAATTACTTTCATGTACATTATAATGATATAAAAGCACTCTCAAAGCAGACTAATCTTAAAGATTAAACAAAAAACGCCGTTACTAAACGCCGTTACCGTTCTAAGCTACAATTATTTCATTGTTACGACAATGTATAAATCAGATTTAACAAAGCAAAAACAAGTTTTTTTGAAATTCTTTTTTGTCTATTTTTAAAACCGTTTCTGGTTGAGGATCTCATAATATTGAGTTATATGTAAATGTTTTGTGGGTGAAATAATTAGATCCTTACAGACTTGTTGTGTTTGGTGGAGGGGGGAGGTATTTCTTTGACAATTTTCTACAAAAGAATTTTGTTTTCTTTAGGTGTTATATAGAGTTGACTGCAATAAGATCATTACTTTCTTACGCTTGGTTTGATCGAAAACATGATGTTATTCATTGCGAAAAAAAAGGAGAGTACCCCCTCATTATTTTCACATTCAAAAAGGGTGTTAGAGTTAAAGACTCAATTAGGTTTTTACAAAAAAAAAAAACCGGTTTATTATTCTACAAGTTAATCCGTTGTAGGGTGAAGATGTGTTATGTTTTTTTTAAGTGTATAGTAGGATTGTAGGACAAGACAAGACACCTGGAAGAGGGTGAGGTAGAAACGGCTGCGTCTTCCTTGGAAGAGGGCGTGATAGAATTATAAATCACAACACGGCATTAGTTGAGCATGCGGATACGGGTTTTTATAAGGGGGAAGATGTGGTCTCCTTGATGACGATGCCACGCGACGCTATTATCTTGTCTTGTAGGATGGGCGGATGGGTTCCTTTGTCAATGACAAGCTTCCCCTTGTGTTCGATGAGTTTAGACACCTTGGTAACATCCCTTTGTGGCACGAGTCTCTTAACCGTTATAAAAAAGAACAACACCTAAACGAGTTTGTCTTCAAACGTATATATAGTCTTTTTATATCTTAATACACCTCTTTTAATGGTTGTCGTTTTGTAGCTATGTATAAAACTTCTTCCCCTCCTAATTCATATACTAATTTTCACCAAAAATTATTGTTAAAACATAATCTCAATCAGGTTCATTCTACTTCTTCCTAGTACAAATTTCTTAAGACCACATCTCGACATCTCGAACTAATTACAGACCAACGATTCTCTCCCATAAATCCAAACATGTTTAGGGTTGTTAGCTGTTATACATAGTGATGATGACTTTAAGAACAAACTAAAAACTTTCTGAAGATACTTCTAGTCATGGAAAAGTAAAATTAGTCTAAATTTTCTTCAAAAATTATTCAAAACAGATATACTAGATTGTTATGAACTTTTTCATTTCCTGAAAACCTGCGACCCTAAGGAACCACCGGTATTTGTCAAAAATAGACTACCAAATAGTGTGGCACATAGCTTCCTTGCATCCTATCACGTACTTGATTGATTTTTTATACTTTTACAAGCCATTATTGTTTCTTTTATTTAATTGTTTCCCCTGTTTTTTTAATAGGTCAAAGTTTTTTTTAGATTTCTTACTTGAATTAAAGTATCTATTAAGCAAACGTTAAAGAGCTCATATGGTTGAAATTAATCTGGTGCTGTCTGTGGTTTAAGTTCGACAAACCATTCGAATTTCATAAAAATCTGACGAGTACTTTTGAAGACATAAGTGTATGGTTGTGCGCATCTTGAAGAGAAACAAATGGGTGCAAAAGGTTGAAACTTATATAGGACCAACAATTGTTAATTATGATCTTCCAACAAATTTAATTAAAATCGAACGTATAGTTTTTAAGATATGTTGGTTCGCAAACACTGGGCAACAGACAGACAGACACGGAACTAAAACTATTCCCTGATGTCTGAAACGGATATCTGTCTTGGCATTTTTGAAATTTTAAAAAAAACTGTACTTTCACTGTTTCAATGTAATTGAAGTAAATACATGATTAAATAATTGCAATGACTGATTTTAGACTACAACATCTGTACGCTTAACTCAACTCGTGAATTTTGTCCCGCTCATTTTCTCCCCCTTCTCGATTAACTAATACACATTTAGTTGTAAGGGATTCGTCAAAGTATATTTTCAAAAATCCATTTGATATTTCAGTGATTGATTCTCAGTAGTTTATTTGTAAATCGGTGTTATAAATGGGAGCTAATTTTATTAGCGGGGATTTTATAATTCGATTGTATGGAAGGTCCGAAGGGGTTTTTTTGGGAGGGGGAGACGGGGACGTTATAAATGAAAACAGGTCGAGGTGATTATACGATGATTGAAAGCTTTGTGGTGATTGGTGGTTGAAGAATTAGCGTTATTTTACTCGTATTTATCAGCAGGGTTGGAGTAAAAGGGCCGAAGAGAAAGAGAGTGAAGGGATGGGATGACAAATGAAGGGCAACTCAGTTGGCAGGTGACGTAGGGCTGTAACCAGCACCGGGGGGAGGGGGGAGGAGGGGTTCGTCCTTAGGCTTGCAGAAAATATTGAATTCTCCGATCACCACCCTCTGGGATATTTTGGTCTGAACTTTTACTACTTCCTTAAGAGAGGAACACGATTGGACCCTTGTACTACAAGTACTCTTATGATACAGGCAAGTTATAGGATGGACTCCCTACACCATTATTGCAATGGTCATATATGGAAGTTTATTGCTCACCGACTGTTTTGGACAGGAGGAAATATCTAGAAGACCTTCCCTTCCCCTAAAGATTGCTGACTTATGCTTTCCTCCCTAAGATTCTCTTGTTTTTGGTTCACGTAAAACAAATAACAATAACTCATAAAGCTTTTTATCGGTGAATTGTCGGTGCGTCAAGTGCAACTAGTAAAAGATAAATTTGTGATGTCACAATTATAATTTATAAGTTTTATAATAAAAAAACATTAATATGCAATATAGATTCGTAAGTCTATAAACACAAAATTTGAAATTTGTGAATCCCATAGAGGTAAAAAATGTTTCACTAACAGTATTTTGTTTTTATAACGGCTGATTCCAACGTCCTTTAATAGCCTAATGTTCTTTATCGGGACGTTAACATTTTTTGTCCCATCAAATTTAAATAAATATAATTTTGGTAGGTAAAATATTAGGCTTTATAAAGATCGGCACACCTATTTACTGGTTCACAAAGTGTCACAGTCATGCTTTCTGTATATATTTTTAATTAAATTAATAATAAGCTATGAAATATTATTTCTAAAATAAAAATTAAGTTCATCTTTGGTATTTCCCCTCAGTCTATGACAATATTTTCTCATGCTGTCTTACACAAGGTAAGCTACAAAAGCTACATCACCAAAAGATTGCCCTTTTTTAAAAAAAAAAAAAAATACATATTTAATTGCTCAAATATTGTTTGTTTTTTTAATTGTAAAACTTCAATTCTTATTTAACAGTAAATCTTAGATAAAATGCATGGGAAATATTTCAATACACGGAGAACTATCATATCTCTATTGAAGTGTCAAAAACTTAATGGTCACGATACCAAATATTGGCAATGGATAAAAAAATACATCTAGAATATATCATAAAAAAAATAACTGACACTTTTATTAACTTATAAGTAGATTTTTTTTTTAAAAAAATGACCAATGGACAGCCCTGTTTTGATTTACATATTTTTTAAGTGGTTTTTTAAAGCTCTTAAATATTCTTCTAGTTTGTATTGAGTATATGTCAAAATTTCTCTTTGAATGGTCTTAATTTTTATTCCCATGTTTTTTTTATATCTAATGCAAAGAAATAATCCTATTTTGACCTTGTCAATAGAGGGATGAAGGTCAGAAATCCGTTAAGACTTCAAAGTCGTTCTAGTATATAATAGTTTTTTTTCATATGAATAGAGGGCAAATATTGTTCTATTTTTTGGACTTTGGACAGAAAAAAGGGGGAAAGTAGATAGGGTGAACATGTCCATAGGATGTCCATTGTCTTTCAGTCAGTCGAGTCCTTTTTTTTGTCCTTGGTCCAGTGGTGAACAATGGAACCGCGAGGTTTTATCAACATGAGGGGTTAAAGCTTGTATGGGAACCTCCCACTTCATTAGCGTCTCTAGGACAGGAGAAGTCTTGGAATAACCAGGATCGTCTTAAAGAACCAGATCCTGCGAGGATGTCCGTCCATCCAGTGTATAACCCCATTGTCTTGGACGGGTCGACTAAACCGCCCTCTATAGCTTCACCCTTCAGTTTTTTAACACCTTTTTTTCTCAAATTCCTAAACAAAAATAAACTTAAAAGAGGGTATTCTAACAAAGTTTTGAATAAATTTCATAACGTCTTCTTTTAAATTAAATAGAGAAAACTATGCAATCTTTGCAGCTCGTTAAAAAAGATTTAACATTGAATAGTTTTATTTTCTAAAAAAAATACCATTTCAGAAAAACTACTTTTCTCAAACAAAATTCTAAGAAAATACTGAATTCCCATGGACATCCCATGGAAATAGTAAATGCTTATGCTATAAGCAAATACTGAATGCCAATGGCCATCCCATTGGAAATATTAAATGCTTAAGCTAAGCAAATACTGAATGCTAATGGACATCCCATGGAAATAGTAAATGATTATGCTAAGCAAACACTGAACGCCAATGGACATCTAATGGAAATAGTAAATGATTTTCTAAGCAAACACTGAACGCCAATGGACATCTAATGGAAATAGTAAATGCTTAAGCTAAGCAAATACTAAATGCCAATGGTCATCCCATGGAAATAGTAAATGCTTAACCTAAGCAAACACTGAATGACAATGGACATCCCATGGACATAGTAAATGCTTATGCTAAGTTAATACTGAATGCTAATGGACATTCCATGGAAATAGTAAATGCTTAAGCTAAGCAAATACTGAAATAATGCTAAAATTGATTGAGGATTGATTTAAACTTGAAAATTAACCAGTCTCTTCATCTCTCCTTTCTTACTTATGTTAACTGATTTTTTCAAAGATTATAACCGCAGTTACTATGTCATAAAGTTAGATAGATTTATTTCTAAATAACTGTTATTTTATTGTACTTAGTGCAATTCATATGCTATCACTTAGTGCTGTATTAAACGTTCTGAAACCACAAACAAATGTCAGATTACATAATTATGTGGTAGTAAAGGTGAAAAGCAGCTGATTGTGAGATTGAATCGCTATATTAAGTGAATTCTCATCATGTCTGATGTTCTATTATAGTATTTTTATTTTTTGATTACTAAATAGGGACTTAGTGTTGTAATAGGTTTCTATATCATGCGATTATAGTAGTGTTATTTCTTCAGACATTGATGCGTGTACTTAGTGTATTTTTCGACCACAATTCTTTTTTTTCTCGTTTTGTAAACACTGGGTGTTTTTTTGTATAAAGAATACATTGAATTAGAGAAGTTCAGCCGGTCCCGTCATAATACTGCCCTCTACATCTTTTGTTAACTTCGCCTATAATTCCAATTGTCCGACGATTTCTAGTACCAATTGATCAACGTCCTCCATATTCGTACCCTCATGTTCTAGGTTGTGTATAAAAAAATGAAGTCCCCCCTTCTTTTCCCATTGTTTAAGCTCGACCTCCTGAGTATTGTTTCAAGCATTTAGTAATGTTCCTGGTTCAACATATCCATTGCTTCTCTCACTTAAATTGTTGAAGTTTTTTCACCCTATATTCGTGCACCGTATCTTCCAATGCCTGCTCGGGCTGTGAAGAGTCGAGATCCAGTTGTAAAAAAACCTCCGGCTCTACGTAGTGTTTCCGGCCCATTTCTTGTTCTTCCTGTATATGTGTAGTCCTGCTCTCTGTTTTTTATTCTTTTTTTTCACCATACTAACTCTTTCATACTCGGTTAAATCCCTTCGGCACTGTTACGATACTCGATATCCCTTCGATTCCTTCCCTCGGCCCTTTTTGCCTCTTGCAGAAAAAGGGGAGAAAGGCAGCAAATCACCCTTCGACGGTTTTTATCCGAACCTCTCCTTTCGCTCCCCGCAAATCGACGCCAGACATATTGTACTAAACTTGGTGAGCAAACTGAAAGAAAATCCTATTTTAATCTTTCACTTTACTGAACCTTTTGCAAACTCTTAACTCTATATTATCATCCTTTTCTTTTTTTTATAAAAACATTGACTCAAAATGAAATAAAACAGAACTTCTCTGTTGTTAAAATAATACTATGTTGAAATTTATCATCTGATTACGTTTGTTGATTAGCTTCAGCTTACATACTCTGTTGTAATAACATTCCATCTATTTAAAAACACATAATTATAAAGGCATAACTTAAATTTTCTCTCCACGTAAATCAAAACTGCTTTACTTACATACTGGTTCACTTAGTTCTTAATTTCTTGTATGGTCTTAGGAAATGATGATGGCCTTATGAAGGCTGAAAGCTGATTTGTTCAATAAACCAGTTTTGATTTACGAGACGTGAGAGACATAATTTA
>KZ651980.1:257952-283116 GCA_001010745.2 Gerris buenoi | reverse complement strand
GGAGAGAAGTATGTTTTCCGGCTCGAGGTTAAGTTTTCTCCTGAGGCAACGCCGAAGGAGAAAACTTCATTAGCTCCCGAGGCCGCAAGGCCGAGGGAGATAACTGTGGTATTAGCTCTCGAAGCTTGCTGAGAGAGATAATCCCGAGAGTAGAAATACTTCGATCTAGACACCATGGGTAATAGCTATCAAGTTTGTAAATATAAAAGTCTTACCTACAAATTCACGCAATTTAAACACCCTAAACTGATATTTAGATACTTGATTTATTAAAATAACAATTCTTATACTAAATATATACGTTTTTAATTTAATTACGTTTAGTTTGTTTTTAATTTAAAGACTTTGTATGATAACCTAAAGTAACCTTCCCGAAAAAAAGTAAACAAAACAGCTAAAAAAACAACATAATACTTAAAATTTACCTAAAAAATACCTTTTAAGTTGGTATGACTGTTTTTTTACTCCCAAGGGAGGGAAGTGTTACTTCCCTCCCTGTTATTAGCAATGTAAAGTCTACTTACAGTGCAAGTCCTAGATAAATACCTTATCAATTCCCTTGATATTGGGCTCATTTTTCTTCTCTCACCATCCCCTACACGTGGACATATCGTTGGCTCGGTTTTGATTCGGCGTTAGCGAGATCCCAGGTACAACGTTTTGTGCTTTTATAAGTTTTATTTATTTTTATTTTTATTTTGAAAGTGTTAAAGAAACCGATCACCCTGTATAAAATTTTAAGAAAGTTTTACCACTTTTTGGAGATTTAAGAACAAGCAGGAGTTTTTATAAAGAATTACTTTTTCAAAAACCCAAAGAAAATTCTCTTGGAATGATTGGACACATTGTAGGTAGAAGTGCTCTTAAAGTGTGTAGTTTAAGTGACTTTTAAATGAATATAGAAAGAAGTTGATGGAGACTGACCGTTTGTTTGGAAATTGGTAGCACTGCTTGTGGAGGGCAGGGACTCCTCCGCCGGAGCAGTCCAGAGCTGCGCCCCCTCGTTAGGAACCATGTAGATCATGTCTCCGTGGACGAGACTGTAGCTGGCAACACTGTGAGATCGTGACGACACCATTTCATCTCTTTTATTCCGATTCTTGTACAGTGTAAAGTTGTAACTGGAAAGTCCAAACGCTTCCACCACCTGCAACACACGTTTAGTAACTAATGCTGTACAAAGTTCCCTGCTGCAAGTCATTAACAAGTTGAAGGGTTTTCTGGGGAGGACTGCATCTCAAGGGGCGCACCCTTAGGCTAGGCACACACTGGAGACAAAACAGTCATCAGTGTGCACCTAGCCATAGAGGCATGGTCACCACTACAAGACTTTGATTAATTCTAAATTATGCTTAGAATATAAGTTGAAGATAATAATAATAAAGACTAGGGGCTCTAGTAGACACTAGTAGACTAAGAAAGGGGGCTCTAGTAGACTAAGGGCGAGAAGGGGCTCTGCCCCCTACTCGCTTCGCTTGCCCCGAAAAGATGTGGTAGCGGCCGACATGGTATGAGAAGGGATGAGTATAGTTATGGAATATGTGAAGGAAGTAGGATAGTGGATGAGGTGTATTGGGGATGGACGCAACTACTATCTACTTTCCTTTTCTCGCTGACATTTCAATATACCTACTCCTTGTCTCGCCTTACAAGCTTTGCTCTTCTCGGACGAATATAATATCACCCTCACTCTGTCAAGCTCTCTCTCTCTCCCCCCCCCCCCCGGACTCAAAACTCTTCTAGGGGGGTACCGCCTAACGCACTCCACACTCAGTGAAGTATGTCACTCTCACTCTGAACTCCTTTGTTTACAAAACTTTTTTAATAATATAGATAGAAGTTATTAGTAGACTAGACTCAGTCTTCAAATGTTCTTTTTTTTATATAATGTAACACTACTACTTCCTTGTTCCGGCACTGAAGATGGCCTTATGAAGGCTGAAAGCTGCTATGTTATTTGTAATAAACTGATTACGTGGAGAGACTATTTGTATTGTTCATAAGAAACTGAGTTATCATAGAAACAAATCAAACAAAATAAAAAAATGATAGTAACATCTTCCCCTTTACGTTCACAAGCAGCTAGGCTATAGGTCTTAAAACTAGAGCTACAGAATCATTCAGCATACAATTATAAATTCAACAGTGTCAAAAAAAAAAAATGTCATAAGTGTTGTCGAAGAATAATTCTTACTTTTGCACCTTTGATGATTCCGGATTACTTGTCCTGGGGATACTGATGATCTGAGTACCATGTTAAATTATTTTTATTTGAATTCGAATTGGTAAAATAATATGATGTAAAATTCTAACTTAATTATATGGACTCCAGGTCTGATTATGTCCGTAATGGGTGAAATATATCGTTTTTTTTTTTTTTTTTCAATGAAGTTGAAAATAGTTAATTTTATTCACATTTTATGATTTCATTAACAAGGAATTCAACGTGTTATCAATATTGTTATTGAGTCAGATTATGAGTCAGTCAGGAGATGGGTGTCTCTTTGTTTAGTTTCAAAGAGTTGCTCACCTCTCACTCACAATACACTGAGTGTGACATGCCATACACAACACTGCTTAACAGTTAGCATCTTAAATAGCACCTCCACCGGCATTGTTTTTCAGTATTATTTTAACTTTCTTTTTTTTTTAAATTGAAATAAGCCTTTAATTAAAGGTAAATAAAAAATTAATTGATTTAAGTTTAACTCTTCTACATGAAAACAAATAATAATATCTTGCATCTCAATATTGGACGAAAGATCAAATGAAATTTGGATTGGTTTCATTATCCAGCAGTCAGACTTATTTTTAAGCAATATTAAATTTGTGCATACAGTTGAAATTACAGTCAGATTATCAGCGTGGGAAAATTTGTGGGGAGCCAATGAGAAGTCAGGATTTTGAATTCTAGAAGGTCGGGCCAACTGGGCAAACAAAACTGTCACCGGCCCGACCCCTCCTACAGGCCTAGTGGCTTTATTTTTTTCATAATTTAGGTTGGTCAAAAGTGGAAACTTTAGATAATCCGACTGTAGTAAAGAACTATCTATGGGTGACTTTCGACAAACCATTCAAATGTTAATCAAATCAGACAACTTTTACAGATGATGGGGTCAATACAACAAAGTTATTGTTTCCATCCCTAGTGGGGGTCACTTTCAACAAGCTATCCAAATTTCTTCAAAATTGGATCAGTACTATCAAAAATATATTAATTAATAAAAACCATATTTGTGTGGATGAGGAAAGAAAGCCGTATGGCATAATGTTAAAAAATAATATGAGACCATCAATGGGCTAATTATGACCTACCATCTAAATTTAATTAAAATCATACTATGCAGTATTTTTTTTAAGATTTGTTGGTTCCTACAATGTTTTACCAACAGACTGTCTGAAATAAATTTCTGTCTAGAATTTTTTTAAATCGGATACAAAAAAGAATGTTTTAATTCAGACTGATCACAAAACTTGCAATACCTTCTGTAAGATCATAAAATGGAGGAGAGCAAGACAACTATACCCTCTACAGTCAAATAATCTAAAGTTCTGACTTTTGACAGCACGGGAAAATCCGTGGGGAGCCAATGAGAAGTCAGGATTTTGAATTCTAGAAGGTCGGGCCAACTAGGCAAACAAAAATGTCACCGTCCCCATCCCTCCTAAAGGCCTAGTGGCTTTATTTTTTTTTATCATTTAGGTTGGCCAATCTGAGTGTCAAAAGTCAAAACTTTAGATAATCTGATTATACTGTGGAGAGCTGAACACAAATCACTGTAATTTCCACTCAAAGTACCGCTCAACAACATCAAAGCAATGATTTTCACCTCTCTAAACAGATACATAATCACAGCTGAAACCAAAATTATCTCTACAGTATCCCATGGAAGATTTAGACATAAGTACATAAAATTGGTTCTAGAATAGTGTATTAAAATATAATATGAGTACACTAGTTTTACAATTAGTATTGCGCGGGAAAATAGAGAAGGAGCCAATGAGAGCGCTGGATTTTGAATTTTTGAAGGTCGGGCCAACTAGGCAAATAAAAATGTCTCTAGTGGAGGGGCGCCGACATAAAGGGTAACCGTTCGAAGAGACTTTATAACCTCCACTCCACTCCTTGAATTCACTTTTATAATATTATTCACTTTTTATGTCATTAAAATATAATGCTAATGCACTAAATATTATACTGGTTTTTTAATTTTGTTTGTAACCACCCGTCATTTCAATTTGTTGTTATTCTGACAAAGTAAGACTCAGACAGAAAATTAATCAACTCAGTAATCGTTATCGTTTTCCATATTATATAACAATAATAGGGTTTGGTAGTAGTGATATAATAAGGTTTATTGTTTATTTACCGGAAAATATAACTACCACTTTCACACTGCACTCAAATATTGATAGATTAAAATGTACTTTGACTNGAAAATCCGTGGGGAGCCAATGAGAAGTCAGGATTTTGAATTCTAGAAGGTCGGGCCAACTGGGCAAACAAAACTGTCACCGGCCCGACCCCTCCTACAGGCCTAGTGGCTTTATTTTTTTCATAATTTAGGTTGGTCAAAAGTGGAAACTTTAGATAATCCGACTGTAGTAAAGAACTATCTATGGGTGACTTTCGACAAACCATTCAAATGTTAATCAAATCAGACAACTTTTACAGATGATGGGGTCAATACAACAAAGTTATTGTTTCCATCCCTAGTGGGGGTCACTTTCAACAAGCTATCCAAATTTCTTCAAAATTGGATCAGTACTATCAAAAATATATTAATTAATAAAAACCATATTTGTGTGGATGAGGAAAGAAAGCCGTATGGCATAATGTTAAAAAATAATATGAGACCATCAATGGGCTAATTATGACCTACCATCTAAATTTAATTAAAATCATACTATGCAGTATTTTTTTTAAGATTTGTTGGTTCCTACAATGTTTTACCAACAGACTGTCTGAAATAAATTTCTGTCTAGAATTTTTTTAAATCGGATACAAAAAAGAATGTTTTAATTCAGACTGATCACAAAACTTGCAATACCTTCTGTAAGATCATAAAATGGAGGAGAGCAAGACAACTATACCCTCTACAGTCAAATAATCTAAAGTTCTGACTTTTGACAGCACGGGAAAATCCGTGGGGAGCCAATGAGAAGTCAGGATTTTGAATTCTAGAAGGTCGGGCCAACTAGGCAAACAAAAATGTCACCGTCCCCATCCCTCCTAAAGGCCTAGTGGCTTTATTTTTTTTTATCATTTAGGTTGGCCAATCTGAGTGTCAAAAGTCAAAACTTTAGATAATCTGATTATACTGTGGAGAGCTGAACACAAATCACTGTAATTTCCACTCAAAGTACCGCTCAACAACATCAAAGCAATGATTTTCACCTCTCTAAACAGATACATAATCACAGCTGAAACCAAAATTATCTCTACAGTATCCCATGGAAGATTTAGACATAAGTACATAAAATTGGTTCTAGAATAGTGTATTAAAATATAATATGAGTACACTAGTTTTACAATTAGTATTGCGCGGGAAAATAGAGAAGGAGCCAATGAGAGCGCTGGATTTTGAATTTTTGAAGGTCGGGCCAACTAGGCAAATAAAAATGTCTCTAGTGGAGGGGCGCCGACATAAAGGGTAACCGTTCGAAGAGACTTTATAACCTCCACTCCACTCCTTGAATTCACTTTTATATAATATTATTCACTTTTTATGTCATTAAAATATAATGCTAATGCACTAAATATTATACTGGTTTTTTAATTTTGTTTGTAACTACCCGTCATTTCAATTTGTTGTTATTCTGACAAAGTAAGACTCAGACAGAAAATTAATCAACTCAGTAATCGTTATCGTTTTCCATATTATATAACAATAATAGGGTTTGGTAGTAGTGATATAATAAGGTTTATTGTTTATTTACCGGAAAATATAACTACCACTTTCACACTGCACTCAAATATTGATAGATTAAAATGTACTTTGACTGAATTAACAAAGGTTCTTAAACTTCCTTTCATTACAATTCAAGTTAGATTATTCTGTTTAGTTTTAAGCCTACACTTTAACCGACATTAAATTTCTTGATTCTATAAAGGAAATTAACTCTAGCATTAACTTTCAAAACATATTCGTAAATAAGAAGTGAAAATCCAAGTGTCAAAATCAGGTAAAAAGATCGCGATTTGTTGAACTAGTAAAATAACCTTCTTTTGTTGACAAACAAATTATGCATTTCCCTCTCTCCCACAGGCCTGGTGGCCTGAGGGATTTTATTTCTTCCCTCACATAGGTTGGTCAATCTGAGTGTCAAAAAACAATACTAATTATAAAAATAGTGTAGTACAATGTTGTTTGCTCTATTAGATTGAGGTGAGTAAACCTTTGAAACTAAACAAAGAGACACACATCTCCTGCCTCACTCATAATCCAACTGCAAAACAGATTTGCAGACGTTTCAATCAAGGAGCGCATCTCACCAAGAGTTAGTGGGGAAGTGGAGGCAAAGCCTCGTGTTGCAAACACAGTGCCCCAATTTCTAGCACAAACATTACAGTAGTCCCCAACCCTCCATACGTTTAGATTAACTCCTTACAACATTATATCACTTTAAACATGTATTTATTTAATAGCTGCAAAAGCCATTTGCAGCCAAAATAGCCATAAGGGGTCACCCTGCAGCAAAAAAGGACCTAAAGAGATGTAGTTGTGACTCCCAACTGAATGCAAATAAAGGATTTTTTTTTTTTTTTTTTTAAGCAAAATATGGTTTTAACCATGTTTTTTAAACACTGCAGAAGCAATGGGTCAGGTATATTTTACATATAAATATCTGCAGAAAAGGATAAGAGGACAGGCAATTAATTTTCAAAAATAAATGTTTAACAACACCAGTCTCAGTGTTTAATGAACAACTTTTTATATTTGAAGGGCAACACTGCCCTTTGATCAACTTATTTCTAACAAAGAGCTTCTGTATTTCCCCTTTTACACTGATGACTAAATTAAGCGGAATAAACAGGAGCGTGTAAAACAATTTTTTACAGTTAACTCTACATATTATAGTAGAAATTACTAATAGTTTTTTCTAGGCTGTAATTTTATAATCCTTTGTTAAAGAAACGATAATTATAAACTCTTTTATTAAAGAAACAACAATTTTAAACAAAAGATAAAAGGGAATCGTCTGATACCTAAAATGTATGAGTATTGAATCAAGACTAAGTTTGTCTTCTAGTGATTAGGGAGCTTAGAATGACAATATTAGTGGGAATGAAAGGGCAACTAAAGGGCAAATGTCTACTGGCTGGAATTATTAGACTCTAAAAGAGGATTACAGAAAAAAACATCCTCAAATCTCAACATCTTCTTTTCTTTATGAATAAGTGAAAAAAAAACTATTGCTTTCATTCCCGGAGTACTATCTTAATAATTACTTGCGTTAAATAAGCACAAGACCATCAGTTAATTGTCTAAGTTATTAATTAGTTGTGGAGTCAAAATATGGAGAAAGTAAGTTAGAGTTTCAATTCCTTTAAAACCCACCTAACAAACAATAGGTTTAATTTGAATATTTATTCTTATTACAGACTGGTTTAAATACTTAAGTTAATATCGACATCGGGCTGATAAGACTTGGTCTTTATTGAACATTAAAAGATTGTTTTTACTGTTTCTACTTTGTTGACTAGAAACTGATAATCTGTTGCTGATATAAGTTTCAGTTGTAAATATACGAGGCTGAGAAGCAAACATGCGTTAGAAAACCAAAAGCCAATTTGTTCAAATTATAGAAATACAATCGACTTATGTTATCAGTATTGTTATCATTTTATAAGTTTTTGATAGTGCAAAACAAAAACAAAGAGATAAGACTTCTAAATGATTACATGTATGATGTAATTTTATCATCTTTTAGGATTTTGTAACTTTATAATAATAGACTTGATAATTAGATGGGGGTAGCCCAGAAGAAGACTTAATACTCTTGAACATAGCTACTATTGTAGCAAACAGAGAATGTACAGGTAATGAGGTGCAACCACCGTCTCGTAGTTAGAAATGTCAAAATTTACTTGTAATTTGGATTGGTCATAGAATGCTCTGACTATTCAACTAGAATGTTTTGACTACTGAATGTCCTGACATAGAATGTTGTGACTTTAAGGAAAGAAGCACAGTTCTAGGAATCAGATGAGTCGACGATGGAAAGCTTTAGCACAGAGTCAGACAGTAACATCCCATGTCGGAGGCGACGATTGTATTCGCCGAGTCAACCCCAGTAAGATAATACATCTGTGATGCAATTCACACCGAACTAGAGCCTCGAACCTCCACTGATAAGACTCCACTCACCTCTGGAACCCGCATTTCGTAATTCCACGTCCGTTATCGTAAAGTCAGTTACGTCGAAGGAAAGCGGTCTTTCTATCAGTCAGACGGTTACGAGAGTCGTGCAGATAAAAAGGATACGAGACGGAGGAAAGGGCGACGCGACCGTAGGGATCGATAGACACAAAATAATAAAACAAAGGAACGGAGAGTCACCTTGTCGTAGACGGAGACGAGCGAGTCCTCAGCACAGACCGAGATCCTCCTCATTCCCTCCGGAGACTGCACCCGAACCACCTGCATAAAACAGAGACACGTTAACATTCACTCCACACACCGTACAGAATAAAACCACCGAGATCCGGGTCTACGACACCGCCGGATAGAACGGACCCCGTCGTCAGGAGAGGCCGTCTAGGCGCCGACGACTTCCCCCCGACCGAAACGCCGCCCCGACCCCGGTACCGCGAGTCAAACTGAAATCTGATAAAGCCCTTACTATGTTTTTCATCGTTTTCTCTTTCTATAAACAAAATAAGAAGCGTAGTCGGCTCGTGAAGGCTGGCAGAGACAGAATGCACTGCAGCACTTTGCTTTGTACGAACAGCTGTATTTTGTCACCAAACTTTTTAACAGTTTAGCCAACGGGACCGTACCAAATTTCACCGGGTACGAAACACGCTTATCATTCCGAGACCGTTTGTTTCGACGTCGATCGTTCTTTTTACCGTTTAAAAATAAAATCTATACGAAATTAAATTCGGAAGCGGTTACGAGATAGACGTCTGTCGACGATATCGTTCCGAGTACGACCGAGCGGATCCTGTATCTCGGTTTAGGTTTTAACACGGGGTGCGACAGCTGTTAATCGATAATGCAACCTCCCCGAAAGAAAATAATAAACATGAGATTTGATTTTGTGCGGAGAGCAGGATTGCAGGATGCGTTAAATTGAATGTTCTAGAAAGTTCGGGAATTCGCTGTTCGGAGCTATGCGAAATCACACAGACACCAATTTCCCCGTTGAGTCGCTCCCGGTCCGACCCGGCTGTGCTTAGATTAAGTTCTCTAGTTAAGTTTTCGTCTCTTCCTTCATTCCTCTGTCTGTGATATTTGTGAGTATGTTTATTAACGTCGTTATAACTTTCCTATAATCTTCTCGATTTTCTTTCTTATCACCACGTTATTCCCTCGTTACCTTTCAAGTGTTAACACTTGTATTCAAACATTATGCTTGATACTGAAGAAAGATTTAAATTGATATTAACTATAATCTACATTTTTCAGTTAATTTTACTATTCAAACGATAATATGTTATTATTATATTCTGTCTTTCTGTAGTAGTTATACTAATGGGTGGAATATTTATTTTTCGTGTGGAAAGTATTCGAGTATATATGTGATTGACTTAAGAAATGTACGTTCTTAGCTTGTTTTGCTCTCTTCGATAATAGCAGAAGAGAACAAAACAAAGGACACAAAACCTATCATTATAACCTTCAACTGAATCAGTTTTACCTATTCAAAAATGTAAACTGAATGTTACTCTTTTAGTTTAGTACCCCACTAATAAAGGGTACGAAAGTAAAATAGGAGAATCGAGACAAAAGGTTAGTCAAGTATCTCTACAGTATTTATTTGCCCAAAGTACTGCAACAGATAATCAGATAAGGGATATTATGATTTATTTCATAAGGAAGGTTTATCATACTCACCCAGGTCATGTCAAATTTGCAATGAAATGTGGGCGGGGGGNGGGGGGGGGGGGGGGGGGGGGTACCGAACTTAGGAGTGTCTTACTGAACAATATTTAGTGGGTCGGCAGCTTAGGGAAGTGAAAATTTTAAAATCCTGGGTAACTTAAAAACTGTAGTGCTGATGTTACTTATACTGAATTTCACTTAGTCTATGGGAAATAATTCAAAATAGTAGAAAGATGGAAACAACAGACTGATTGTTATCTATATTGTGGTTAGATAATAATTATGGATTATTTAAAATAAACCACCAGTGTGTACCAATTATCAATATGTTTGATTATCACAAAATATCGGTCAGTATAACCAATTTATTAGTGATTAGCCATCTGGTATCTGATTGATGATGGTTATTATTATCTGATTATTTGCTAGTTTTCATGTACCAAATCACTTTTGCAGGGCTTCAAATCATTAATTAGTAGTTTTATAACTTTTCTTAGCGGCCCCAAACTAAAGCCTCGGCAGACCTTAATTAAGTTTTGATATACATTACTAACTTCAATTAAGTGATACAAGCAAAAGGCGTGACTGCAACCACCTGTTAATATCTAATTTACAGCAGATTCAATATGAGTTTTAATTTAGACAGCAAAAAAATGTTTGGACAAGCCAATAAGAGCTCAATATTTTGATATTTGACCTTCTAGACTTCATAATATCAAACTCTCTAAGAGCTTGAACCCCATTTTTTACTTGATTTTCCTATACTGTCAGAATTAAAACTCATCTTGACCCTACTGTAGAATATGTCTGAAGTAACTTTCACCGGTCTCATGACAGGTGATGTGACCTTGAATTACCCGACCTTAATCAGTGTTGCTGATTGGCTCTGATGCAATAGTGTCGAATGTGTTGCATGATTCAGGTGCTCATGACAATGTATATACTGTCGTGAGAGGTCATCTCATCTTCTCGTCTCATCTGTAATCTCTACTTCTACTTCCTTTATCAATGGAATTCAGTCATTAAGAACATCTTTAATCAATACATTTATTAAATTTTTTAATAGTTATCGATAAAAAATAATTTAAATACTTTAATTTTGCTACATTTGAACCCCTCCTCGGCTCATTCCTCAAAGTAATTAATGAAATTATTATTCTTCTTGTATCATTTGTTTTAGTTAATGTTTCTTATTTGTTGTTAGTGTTATTTGTTGTTGATGTTTCTTTTTTAATATTTCTATTTCACCAGCTATCATAATAATAATAATAAACCATTTATTATGACATCATATACAATTTTAACTAAATAAATATTTATATGATGATATTGATATAAAAATTAATAATTCTATNGGTAGACATGGAAAAGATACTAAAGGAACTGCTCTACGTTTGAATTATGTTTACATACGTAACGCCAAAGTTTCTTAGGCAATATGTACAGAGTTAGTATAGAAACATATACAAACATCTAAGAGGGAAATTTAAATTGATTAATGTAAATTACATTATTAGTTTGTTGAGGGATGTGTGTAAACATTTGTTCCCTAGTCTTGGAAACATTGCGGGAAATGCAAACATCCAAAACTAGGGATGGGTAAGAGCAATGCCCCAACCCCTTCTTTCAAGTAAATTAACAAATTAGGTATAACATTTCACTCAAGTTTAATATTGATAAAAGAACAATAATTTTACTATATTTTTCAAAATAGTCTGCCAATTAGTGTAGCTAATAGCTTCCTCTCATTTATTTTGTTATTTTATTCGTATAATCATTTTAATTCCTATTATTGTCAAATTTATTTAATCCCCTGTTTTTTTAATCGGTCAAAATTGTTTTGATTTTTATAATATGAATTAAAGTATCAATCAGGGGTATCCAACTCCAGTATTCTAGAGGTGTAAGACCACTAGCGTTGATCGAGCTGTTTGGTGGTTACAATTGTAAACTACTTATGATCTTTTGACATTCCTCGAATTCTTTAGATATAAACAAATACGGGTTGTCAGACATTTGTACTATTTTATATATAAAGAAAATAAAAAAATAGCCTCGGTGGCTGTAAGAGACGCGCGATTGCTGCAAGAGATTTTGGGTTCGAATCTAGCAAACTGACAAATTAATTTGTTTATTTATTTCTTTGAATTAAGAAGCTCAAAATCTTTTAAACGGTGTAAAAGATTTAGTTACAATTTTCGCCGCCAAATAGCTCGACCAGCGGAAGTAGTTTAACGCAGGTAGATAAAGAGGGGTGTTGGAAATCTTTCCGTTTGAGGATTCTATGATCGCTGGTATCAATTTAGCAAATTTTAAAATTTATTTGGGGCTATCTGCGAGTCACTTTCGACAAACCCATCAAAATATTTTAAAAATATAGGTGTAAATAAATGTATGTTTGTGCACATGTAAAAGAGAACAGACAGACAGGTCGAAAGACAGACATGAAACCAAAAATGTTCCCTATTGTCTGAAATGGATTTCAGTGTTGGAATTTTTGAAATCGGAGCCAAAGAAAATATTCGTCTCTCAGAACGGTTACAATAGCTTCCGTTACCTCCAGTTGGCTCGGAAGCAAAATCTGTATCAGGTTGTAGAACGATTAATATGTGATACAAAAACTGCTAATTTCCTATATATTTTTAGCTAGTACCTATTTGGTAAACTATTTAAGTGTAACTTGATCTTACATGAGCAATTTACGTCCTGCATTGTACTTACACAGATACAAACATTATATATTAATAGATTATCTTATAGCACATTATCTTATACAGGTTTAAATATTATATTATACAGATATTATCCATATATAGATATATATTATAGATATTATCTACAGATATTATCTTATACAGGTTAAAATTGTTTATTACCAATTCAGCCTTTTCTGGTTTCTTCAAGTTAATAATAAAATAGTCATTATAAAAAAAATATATATATTTTTATGCAAATAAAAAAAAAATTACTTCTCAAAAGATATTTCTTAACTTTTTAGGAACACCACCATTCTTTAGCATGATTCCTAAACAAAATTTAAGAAAAAAAGAAGCGTTTTTTCTTCGTCATTTTGGACAGTAAAGAGGAATAAACAAATCTTGTTAAAATATATAAATTAAAACTTATAGATTATATATCTTTATATTATAATACAATGTGGTTTATATTTCTAAAAATTTGGATATTTAGTCCAACTGAATTAGAATTTACATGAAACATTTTATAAAATAAATCAAATCAATAAACGGGGGAAATGGCACTCCGAGTGAGACAGGTCGATTCAAAATGTGTTTTTTTCTTTCGGTTTGTAAATATTTTGAAATATAAAATGGATGACTTTTTCCCCGTTCAATTACCTCCAAAACTACGTTTCTTAAGTTTCTTTCAAAAATGTTATAAACTTCAAGGCAATATCACATGTAAGAGCAAATAATATATATATATATTATTATCTGTGTGTGTATGTATGTATGTATATGTTCTCAAAAGAGTTAGTTTTAGAATTGCCTCGAGGGGGAATATTGTTAGAGTGTATGTTAGGTTTGTGTGGCAAGCATCTAATCCCTTATACTAGAAGGCTGAAACCCTCGTCAATTTTAAACCTGGACTTACACAAACCAATTCTTCCTATGGACACTTTTACCTCAAAATAATATTCCACTAGGAATACCAACAAGGAAAAAAACAAAAAACAAATAATAATAAAATATAGAAAAGAATATCCTATCAACCTTTTATAACTAAATATAACATTATATATATAAATAAATAACGTGTATATCTTTTTTATTATTAATAATCCCACAACAATGAAGGTATTATGTATTATTATCAGGAGGAAAAAATATAAAATCTAAAAATCCAATTACACTTTAAAGCTAATCCTTTAAGCACAATTTACTGAGGTTTTAAGGTTTTTTTTTGTATTGTTGTATTTTTTTTAATTATCTATATTTTGGACTGTCTAAAGTCCAGTAAGATAAAACAAAAAAACAGTTATAAGCTTAATATAGAAATATCTGAATTTAAAAAAGTATAATAAATATACAATATACTTCTAAACATATAGGTGTCTAGGGCATACAAAATTATGTTCAACTTCTTTAATACTTTTCAATTAACGAAGAGCTATATATTTCGCAGTTTCAAACTATGTAGGAATCCATGTCTAATTTGGTCATGGTTACATTTTTAGTCGTCAGTGTGATACAAATGTCAAAAAGCATGCAGCAACCTGTTAACGGAAAATTACCACATTTATTATATATATTCAAATTTATTATTATTTATAATCCGTTTTAGAAATAAGTGAACATTTTTGGTTCCGTGTCTGTCTATCGGTCTGTCGTTCAATTTTTGCGAACCAACATATCTTAAAAACTACTAGTCCAATTTTATTGAAATTTGTATGGTAGGTCATAATTAGGCCATAGTTGTCCCTTATAAGTTTCAACTTTATGCGCTTATTTGGTCCTCTTACACATGCTCAGAAACATACATTTTTTTACACCTATATCTTCAAAATTATACTAATCTGATTTTTATGAAATTTTTATGGTTCGTATAATGATATAGTAATAATAATAATAATAATAATATAATAAACCATTTATTATGACATCATATACAATTTTAACTAAATAAATACTTATATGATGATATTGATATAAAAATTAATAATTCTATACATAATTAAAATACATAATCAATAATAATATATATATATCTATTTTACATGCATATTAATACACACGCATACATATAATACATACATACACTCACACACACCTTATATATATATTTTTTTTTTGTCATAAAGTCATACTATAGGTTTGAATAGCCTTTGTTAGTTGGCTATACATAATGATATTATACCAAAAAAATTCTAAATTATAATAATTTTACTGATTAATAACAAAATTATACATTTTAATTCTTATACATCCATACTTGACTATAGACACTTCTCATTCTGTTGCATTCGTTCCTATCCTGCGCAGCTCTCTGCCATGTCGCTCCTCCACAGCTCCTCCTCATTTCTTCATCCCATCTTTGTCCTGGCCTTCCTTTGTCTCTTCTTAACTCTCTAGGGTACCAGTCTATCATTTTCTTAGTCCATCTGTCGTCCTTAACCCTTGCAATATGCCCTGCCCAGTTCCATTTCCTTTCTACTATAGTTTTTCCGATGTCCTCTAAACCTGTCTGTTCTCTAAGCCAGCTGTTTCTTCTCCTGTCTCTTCTAGTTATTTTCATCATACACCTTTCCATGGCTCTCTGTGTTACTCTCATCTTCTTTACGGTCATTTCCGTCAAAGTCCATGTCTCTAGCTATCATATCAATGTTATTAGTGGCTGTTGTTTGGCTAAGTATCCAAGGTTAGGCAAGCTCCCCCACTGTTAGCATGTCTTCAGTGGCAGCGTAATCATATGAGCAGAACCACAGTTATATCATTTGTTATAAGTTTGAACTGACACCGCTTGGACCACGTCCAATCCCTAAGTTGACTCCACGAAGGCTGACAATTTAGCGCCTGTCTCGTTATTTTGTATTAAGTACAACAGAAGTTACGTGGGAACGAGAAAGAAACAAAAAAAAAAGATTCACTTTTTTTTTACTTTCTCATATAAAAAGAAAGTATTGGATGGCACGAAAATTCTATTTTATAATCTAATGATATAAGATGTTTATCTGGGAGAAATCTAGTTCCTTCTCGTCTCAGAATCACCAGGGTTCGATTCTCAGCCGAGGAGAAGTTATTTCTATGATAAATTTTGATAAAGTTTTCAATAATAATTAAATGTACCTATGAAAACTAATAAATGGAGACGTTAGGCAAAGTTATTATGAACTCGTACCTGAGGAAGTCTGTCTGAATTGTCTCGGACGGATTTTTTTTGTATAAAAAGTATATCATACTGAACAGGAAGGAAATGAAAAAGATGTTTTTGTAGTAGATATTGGTATTTAGACAGGGTTTTTTTTGTTATTTACCAGGGATTTTTTAGAAGCAGTTTTACCACCTGTTCTGACTCCATCATTGATTCTGAGAGGGATATATTAGGTATGATGCATCTATGCACTAAAGAGTCACTGTAAAGACATAGATGAATTAGAGCAACATGAATAATTTTACAAATATGATATATTTGTACAGCTCATGCAGCTGCAAGCTAACACCGTGTCATCTGTTACATCCTGCACAGTAGCACGTGTTTTCAGGCCAAATACTTCCACAAGCTCTTGCTCCATGGATTTTCATTATGTTATTAATATATCTCTAATTTTCTGATATTGTTTTTTTTTTTTTTTTTTTTTTTTTTTTTTTCAGTTTTGTGAGGCGTTGAAGTGGATATATTACCTTGGAATTTGACAGTATTATTAAGTTAAAAAGATGGATGAATCGGAAGAAGTTCACCTCTATATCTACGATCTTTCTAGCGGCTACGCTTTCAAACTCTCACACAGTCTCATAGGTAACAACAGTGTACAATCATTTATTCAATTAAATTTTATCAGTTCTCTTGAAAACTGTCAAGATTGAAGTTTAGAATCTGAGTTTAGAATTTGAGTTTAGAATCTGAGTTTAGAATTTGAGTTTAGAATCTGAGTTTAGAATTTGAGTTTAGAATCTGAGTTTAGAAGATGAAGAATTAGTTAGGACTCTCTCAAGCTGAATAAAACACTTCTCTTACTAGTTGTGTTTTTACTCTGACAGTTGAGAGAAATAAAAATAAAGTGTGTAGGAGAGCCAATGAAAGCTTGAGATTTGAATACTAGAAGGTAGGGCCAACTGGGAAAACAAAAATGTCACTGGCTCCACCCCTCTCACAGGCCTAGTGGCTTTATTTTTTTTTCTCACAAAGTTGGCAATTCTGAGCTGTCAGATTAAAATCTAATTCTAAGCAAAGATGCTATATAAACCGGATAGAGGCTTGAGGTAAAAAAGTGACCCCATGGAGATATGTAAATAATCAGCTCCATGGGACAAATTACCTTCCGCTTGGTTATAGGTTACCAAGAAACGTATGGCAGGTTACCAACCATCGACGTTGCATGTTATAACCTGATTCAAAATTAACAAGAAGTAAACCTTAAAACTATCAAAGAAGGTAATTTGTTCCAGTCAAAAGGTCGTGGAGCATGCGCAGTATGATTTTTTCTCCAATTTCTCTTACTCAACTAATACCTGCATGGGGTCACTTTTTTGCCTCAAACCCCTTCCTTACGTTGCATCACCTTTATACAAGATCTTTGATTCTAAGGCGAGTCTAAAGAGATATAATGATGGTGTTCATTGTGGAACTGCTTAATAGTTAACAACTCCAAATTGATAATTTGATTTTCATTAGGTTTGTTCCAACAGAGCCGCGGACGGTTCTAGAACTGTCCGGAGCATGCGCACTATCTTAAGACCGTTCCTACTCGCTTCTCGGACGGTTCTGGAACTTTTAGTCCCGTGTTCCAACAGAGACACAAACGGTTCTGGGACAGTCCTAGAACCGTGAAAACAGTTCCCGGACTGAAGCAGGAACTCGGCCAGAACTACTAATACTAATGTACGGAGGCGTGTAGGTTACACTACTACTATTGTTCAGCTATAACCTAACATTTGTTTTCGTTTCTTTTCTTGATATCTGTTATCTCTTTCCTTGCGTGGCGTGTTTAGTTTCTTTCTCCACAGTTTATTTATACTACATACTTTCTTCTTTACGTATTTTATTTATCATGATAGTATATTAAAATAATAAAATATACTTTATATTTTATATATATTTATTCCTCATGATAATTAAAATTGCTCATAGCGACTTTGAGTCTTATAAAAAAATTACCTCATCCGATGATGTACAGACAAATAAAAGAAACAGAAAAATTGTTCTTATAATTTTCTATTTTGTAGTTTTGAACCCTTTATTTGTATTTCTTAATGTGTGGTTGACCTTTTCTTATATTAGGGTCTATTTCTAATAAGCCAAGATAAAATTTACATTTTATCTTATATCTTCTGGAATCGCTATATTTCGCCCTCCGATTGGTTAGGGCTTCTTCAGGCTCATGGCTCATAACAATCCTGAGGTATTTTTTGTAAAATGAGTAAAAAAAAACAACTACTGGCGGCTGGCAAGAGACATGGAAACTTCTCCCAATATCAATAGTATCATTTATATATCTTATATTTTTTATTTCATGAAAATGGAAGTATGGTGATACCCTCCAAAACGTGATTCCGAGATCTCTGTAAAAGGAGGAGTCTTACGAACCCGGGTATATCATTAAAATCCGTTTCATATACATATACATAATTTATATATGTCAGTGCCCTGTGCGTACGTATGTACGTATTATGTAGGTTCGTATGTAAATAAACCTCAATAACAACATCAACTGTGCTTAGTGTGTGATAGCGACTCATCATAGAAGAGGTGCAGTTCAATAACCAACATCGTCTTCACACAAAATAATTGTATTTGTAACAATTTGACCGGTTTCGGCTGTTCTAATGCAGCTTTCTTCAGATAATCTACAAACTCTAAAACATCGCTATAAATAACCGCTCTCTCTAACATCGCTTTAAGACATCGTATCGAGGTGGGGTTTGCGGCATTTTTTAGAAATTTTGTCGGAAAAACTGATGGCGACGATTCCGATTGTATCTATACTTTCCACACCGATACTTTTATATGATTAATGTTTAAAAAAATGACAATTTATATAAACAAATTTTAATTGGCAACTGAAATTAAAAGACAGGATTGTTACGAGCCTGACGAATCCCAAATGTGAGAGCGATCAGAAAAGACAGTGTGACAAATTTATAACTTTTAAAACGATTTGCCGATGTGCATTCTTNTTAACATGCAATGTATGTATGTTTGTATGTATGTATATGTTCAGGTAAAATCTTGCAACTGAATTTTAAAGGAGTTATCCTCAACCGATTGAATTGAAATTTTGCAGACATGTATAGTTTGGATGACAATTCATGCTAAGTGAAGTCATTCTAAATTGAATATGGCGGGGAGTTCAAGATGGCGAACTAGTTATTTTTTAAGTGCGCACATAATATGGGTATCAAATGAAAGGGTTTGCTGAGAAGAATTTACAAATTAAAGCCTTGTTTTTTAAAATATTATATTTCTTTTTATAATCAACTTATTTACACGAGTGTTTTTGTTGGGATATAGGTTAGATTAGACATTCTACGTGTAGAAACAATAATAGCAAACAAACAAAATCATAGTTAAAAGGATATTCTGGGGAAGATTAAAGCTTTTATATAATACAGTGTTTATTATTCTCTCTGTAGGATTACCCGAGTGTACAGTAGAACGGAGTGTCTACGAAACATATCGATGTATTGCGATGATGTAATTAAACCAGCCTCACAGGGTGACACATGTCAGTCGCAACTCTACAGATTCCCCTAATTTGTAGAGGAAATCTAGGACAAACCCTTTTTAACATTTGTTCCACGTGTTCGTCTGAGTCTGTAACTCGCCTTCAAAGATTTCTATTTGTTAAGCACTTGAAAAAACCATTCTCAAATAAGTTGATTAATAAAAATATTTTTTAAGGTTTGGAGGTTGGTTGACCGGGTAACGCCACCTGGGTGGTGCTACCCGGCTGTCTATGAGAATAGATGGAACCTGTCACACGAGGTAGCGCCACCTGCCGGGTGGCACACCGTCCGACGGTCTAGCCGCCACCCACAGGTGGCACCACCCGGTCAACCCATTGTTTTCAATTGAGCCTGTCACACGTCGCCACCCAAGTCGCGCCACTCAGCCCCTACTCCTTCAAGTAAAAACTCGGGTGGCGCAAGTCAGGTGGCGGGACCAAGTGGCATTAACCAGGTGGCGCACCACCCGTGTGGCGCTACCCGGGTGGGGAAGTGTGTCACCCCCCTTAAGGATGATTCACGCTACACCGAGCCGGGGCCGTGCTGTGCCGGGCACGAGGCCTCGCTGAAAAAATGTTGTATAGATTTTATATGAAGTAATGCACAGTACACCGGGCCCGGGCACGACCTGAGTCGTGACCAGGCCTCGTCCGAGGCTCGGTGGCAAAACGTTGTGGTACATTGTTTTCACGTCCCGGCCCGTCCCCGCCTCGTTGAAGGGATGATCCACGCTAAAACGAGCCCGGGCCGGGCCGGGACCGAGCCCTCCCATCCTGCCCTATCAGGTGTATGATGATTGTTTTTGTTTTTACAACAGGCACGTATCTCTCGCTCTTTTCTATTATAATATCTCACTCTTTTCTACATTTATATTTTTTATTACTTTATGTCCGTGTAATTTTTCTGTGTCTCTATAATTTTTATGTAAAGTTCTATTCTGTGTGTATCTATTAGTGTTTTTTTTTTATTATTTTTTATTTATTTATTTTTTTTTTTAATGATGGAAGACGAAATGTTAATAAAATGTGTGAGGAAGTATCCTGTCATTTATGACATGACACCCTACCTTATGCTTTTCTGCGTACCTAACATTTCACCCGAATCATCCTCTTCATGCACGATAGCAATAGCTGCTAACTCAAACTCGGAAAAACGAAACATTAAAAAATTTGCTGTTAAACACAGACAGTTGAAATATAAACATGAGGCACAAGCACTAGATATGAAATGAACACGGGTTGCCTTGTGGGGAACAGCCCAGCCCGTGCCGCTTCGTTCCTGGCTCGTTGTAGCATGTATGTGAAGACTCAGACGGGGTACGGTGTAGCGTGAATCATCCTTTAAGGGATGTATTAATAAAGAAAAATCTCTATCTCATGTTGTCAAGTTTCGCTATATTTCGACTCCCTTTCGAGTCGTTCTCAAGCATCTACAACAAATTACAAACTGATCAAACACCTTATTAAATTTGTTACTTTAACCTAGACTGTGGTTAATTATTAACAAGTAAGACTAATTGTAAACCTTTTTACTTATACATTGATCTCGGTTCATGGTTATAACCAGAACAGTCATACCTCCACAAATCTTTGAAGTATTTTATTTCAGTGCTTCCTATGTACTTACTGTCAAATCTGGTTAAATCTAAACCCCACCTACAGTAAGATTTACTAAAGTTTTGACTGCGTGGGAAAATCTGTCGGGAACCAATGAGAAATCAGGATTTTGAATTTTAGAAGGTCGGGCCAACTAGGCAAACTAAAATGTCACCGGGCCCACCCCTCCCACAGGCCTAGTGGCTTTATTTTTTTTAGCATTTAGGTTGGCCAATCTGAGTGTCAAAAGTCAAAACTTTAGTAAATCTTACTGTAGAACACATTTACACTTACACGTGTGAGATTTTTCTTTATTAATACATCCCTTAAGGCTATACCGCCCTTTGAGGTTAGGAAAAACAGTAAAATTACAATTATTCTGGTTTTAAGCAAGATATCAAAAATCTAATCACAGGCTTCATTCCTAATTTTAATTCTGCACAATTTGAGCCCTATTTCAACTTTCTAAAATAAATAGTACAGGCGCCATTTCAATACAACGATAAAACTCGTATTGAAATGGCGCCTGTACTATTTATCATAGGAAGTTGAAATAGGGCTCAAATTGTGCAGAATTAAAATTAGGAATGAAGCCTTTGATTAGATTTTTGATATCTTGCTTAGAACCTGAATAATTCTAATTTTACTGTTTTTCCTAACCTCAAAGGGCGGTAGAGCCTTAAGATCCACGATCTCTGAACCATAGAGTTTATAGGGATCACCTTCATCAACAACTGTAAGCTTTGTCTGGGTTTTATCAAATTTAGTTTGCTGAGCTTTGTTCCTTTGATCACTCCTCAGCCGCCAGTGTAACCTTATACCTGGTTAACGGGAATTTACTAAGTGCAGTTACCTATTTAAGGGAATCTGATACCTATTTAAGGGAATATTACTACTTATAACTAGTTACCTACCTACTTATATCTGGTTAAGGGAAGTTTAGAATTAAGTGCATTTTAAGTTTACTTTACTGTTAAGATTTACGTAATGATTTGTTGTAGGTCGACAGGTTGAGGGAATTTGGCACACGTCTATAGTCTGCTATGGCAAGGAGTATTACTTCGGCTCCCAGGGAGTCACCGTCTCACCACCGGTTCGTTCACTCAACTATCATTGCTTTCCTTTCAACCTGCTTACACACCGCACGGTGCGCCGTGCATTGACTCCTCCCTCTACACTGTAGAGGGACACCATCAACCCGTCGCAATCAAATCCATGTTGTTTTTTTTTGTAGAGGACTTTAAAAATAAAGTCTGAACCAGTAGAGCTTATTGGCGGGTCCAAAGTTTTAAACTGGTAAAGTACTTCTACTAAAGGTTGACCAAGAAGTCATGGAAATATTAGGAGTGCGCTAGTGTCGTTGTTTTAGTGTCATGTATAGTCAGTTTTTAATAAATTAGACCACTGTCAAAATACACAGGGTTGTTCTTTTGTTATTAATAATTTTATTTTTGATAACTTCTATATTTTTTTGCAACCGTCAACACTGTTCGGAACCGTAGGTGCCATATGTATTGATGTAATATATTTAGATGATTTTTTGTTTAATTTGTTTCTGTGAAAAAACACCGGCACCACAGTTACTGAATTATTTTGGAATGTCAACTGGAAAAAAGAAAACCGAGGAGTCGCTTTCTAGAACCCAAGAAGAAAATAGTTGATTGTGTAACGGGGATTTGGTGGTGCTGTTTATTTGATATATGATTGTGTGTGTTAGATTAATGTAAGATGTGTACACCTCCAGAGCTAAGATCGGACTCCCCGTGTGATTCTATGCTAGGGCTTAGTCTAATAGATTCCTGGTGGGGGAAAGCACCACTAGACAGAAATTCGAGCCTTTGCTAGCCTAAGGTCTACACTGCTTTCCTAGAATATTCTTGACTTGGCTTCCCCGTTACAATTGTCAGTTCTGTAAATATATGAATTAGATTTTTCTTAAAAGGTCTTCTCATTGTAGCGACAAACACTGTACCTGATAAGAAAAAGAAATCACTAATAATATACGATAATATCATTATATTATTCTATAATAACAAATACATATTAGGTTTCTTCCAACCCTGTTGTTTGTAGCGTCCTTTAAATTTGCATCGTCCTGTGGATTTGTAGATCGATCAAAAATTGTTTAAGACAGTTGTGACTATAATTCGTACTGTATAAAAACAAACAAAACAGGAAACCTAACAGATTGGAAACCTTCTTGTTGTTATTCGTGAGATTTGACATAACTGCACATGTCATACAAACTAGAAATGGTTATTGTCTTTGCACCCGACTGTACCGACTTCGGCAATACTCGGAAGTTCCGACTTTAAACGCTTTAAAAGCTTTCAGTTTCTCCCATGTTCATGACTTCTTGGTCGACCTTTAGTGCTCTACCCACTTTGCAGGGTGACAGACTCAGACACTGAGTCCCTTGCTTAGGGGCTGTAGGGTGCTTAGTTCTTCAGTTGGAAGAATGGTGAAGTCAGTGATTTGCCACCTCAGGCAAGTTAATGCAGGGCAGTTGCTGATAAGATTAGAAGGGATTTCAACCTCTTCCTCACACAGCCTGCACACTGGGCTTGGTCAGCTAAACAAAGCTGTCGTAGATGTCAATTTAATCGTCAGTGACCAGTAAGAATGCCTGTCTAAAGATGACAGCTTTTTTGAGTAGCAGTGATCTGTGAGATGGTTCCCTGATTGTTGTTTTAGATTTTTGCATTCTTTAAGCATTGTTCCATTTTCAACAGTGCTCTAAATTCATGAAATTCAATGTGGCATGCCGACAACAGGTTGCAGTGTAAATGTCGCGTCAGAGAGGTTACGTAAAGGTGACAAAGGTTGCTGTGACGTCATGCGCCCTGAACTATTGTTCGTCAGGTTATCCTTCTTCTGGCTCATAATATAAGATTGTTTACTAGTGTTCTGTATGCATTTTATAGTTTTTTCCTCTTTTTATTCTATTATAAGCTTTTTTAACCATTTTTAACCTTATCATATATTAGTATCATTATTAATAAGCCAACAAAAGTGTACATTATAGATGATAAAACAAATAATTCTCACAAATAACTCAAATAAGATGTAAAATTACTTACTTACAGATGTGCTGTTTTTACTCTATTAAAAGCTTTTTTAACTTTTTATAACTGTTTTTAACCTTATCATACATCAGTAACATCATTAATAAAATAAGCCAATAAATGTACACATTATAGATGATAAAACAAATAATTGATTAAAAGGTAATAATAAAATAAAATAGCACTGATAAAACCCAGTCGTATATCCAATGTTATGAGCCAGCTAACCTAAAAACACACAATATTTTACGTAAGTGACGTCACACTTCCTCGGCGTATTGGTCGAACCCCAGAACAGTGTAATTAGGGTCGAACTGGAACCATTTCTAACTAACTGGTCATCAATCTCAATGACACAACGACCTGGAACCTGTATCAGTTGTATCTTGTTAAGTTACCCGAGAGTGTTGAGATATCTTTATCTAAACCCTTATTAATTCTTATCTCAAGCAAATAAGAAAGCCCTTGTAAATGATTCTCATTGTGAGCATCTCTCCTCTTAAGAATGATTTCTGTAATGGGTTCAAAACGTCAGGATTCACAAAATCTCTGACCAACTAAGCTATACCGGAGAACGATTTTCCACTTCTATAACGATATCTAATCCCCAATTAACCTTTCAATTATCTACAAATCTAAGTAAGTCGAGATCTAAGTAAGTTTCTCTGTCTATTTCCCATTTTTAATAATAATTATAACTTGATTTAATTTAAAATTTAAACTCTCCGTAGTATGAATACTACCAAAAACTTTAAAAATTAATTTCTAATTGATAAGTACAAGGTACAGGTACTAATCGGGTACTTTATAATTATAAGCGTTAATTCTCGGTCTAGTTCTATTGTCGTAAAATTCAACTTACTTAGATTTGTAGATAATTGAGAGCTTAATTCGGGATTAGATATCGTTATAGACAGTGGAAAATCGTTCTCCGGTATAGCTTAGTTGGTTAGAGCACTGTAACGGTAATATAGAGGCCCGTGGTTCGAGTCCCGGTGCCGGAGTCTGTTTTTCTCTGTCTATTTCCCATTGTTAATAATAATTATAACTT
>KZ651980.1:211582-238166 GCA_001010745.2 Gerris buenoi | reverse complement strand
ATATTATAAAAAAAAAAAATATATTAATATTTTTTTAGAATAGTAATGTTCTAGATTTTGGAGTGTATAAATAGTTTTAAAATGATGAACTTTTGATTTTATTATTTTGTATGACAATTATAATAATATTAGGGACACACTTCCCAGGAGAGTGATTGTAGTGAATATTAAAATAACTTCCGGACACAACTTATGTAATGTAGTTGTTAAGGGCATTAATAACCGACCACCACATGAAAATTGAACAATTTTTATAGACCACGTTGAGCTCGATCGAGGTGGTACTAGTGGTTGAGGAGCATTTTTTAATAGATGGTACTCACCATCTATTGAATAATGTTAAACAAAACATTGCATCGTTGACTCCTGTTATAGTAATCTGCAACCATATTGGGCTGTAATGGATGGGTTGATTGACACAATAAAATTCATATTTTGGATGTATTAATGTTCCTAAAGAAATATTGGTTACAAGAATCAACACTATGGGGGATGATGGTGGATTCTACCATACTAGGTTTTGGAATTGGAGGGATAGAGCTGGACTGTAACGTACTAGGTTTGGAATATGACTGCGCTTAGGTATTGGGAAGAGGTTTTGAAGGATAATTGGAGGGGATAGAAGTGAGGGAGAGAGATGTAATAAGCATGATATTTCATTGATGCCATCAGAAAACAAAGCCACTTCTCCACATAAGCTAACAGGAAGGAAATGAACAAAATTCCTTTGAATTTGGTGAAGGAAAAACAAAGAAGCACTTTATATAATATGAATCCTATTTCTCTAGTGCAGACAAACTGCCAGCAGCTGGATTCATCCCAAGTGTTTTTTTTTGGATAATCAATCATTCATGATACAGTCTAGAGAATTGCAATCACTTAAAATAAATATTTTTTAACTACTGCATGGACTTCTATAGTTGGTATCATGGGGATATTATTGGTTTAGCTGACCATATATCAATGACTTGGTACGTAGGCTTCCGCGGGTAGACTCGTAATAAACAGCTTGGTTTTCTGGTGAAATCTGCGTCACGAAGGGCTTCAGATAACAGATATCACAGCAGGATGGTAAGGGAGGCTATTGAAATTGAGAAACAACTGGAGAACTTGATAAAGAACGAAGTCAATTTGCCTTCGCCTTGACTTTATCAGCCAAATTTGATAAAGAACGAACAACCCCATCTATTTATAGAAGTCTATTCCAGGAGGCAGTACAAAAATACTGTGGATGGCAGACTATATACACAGATGGGTCCAAATCAGCAGGTGGAGTGGGCTGTGGTTTGGTATCCTCAAATATCAGAAGGAAGTGGCGGCTCCCTAAGACAGCAACAGTATATACAACCGAACTATGGGGATTGTTATATGCAGTGAGACTGGCACAAGAAGAGCCAGGAGAGAAATGGTTGATATGCTCAGACTCCCTTAGTGCTCTGACAGCTTTAAAGAACGTCTTCACTGAAGACGGTCTAGTGAGGCAACTCTTGGAGACACTGGAGGAAGCAAAAGAGAAAGAAAAAAAGATTGTGCTTCTTTGGGTACCAGGGCACGTGGACATAAGAGGAAACGAGGAAGCAGACAAGGAAGCACGAGCTGGTGCTGTCTCCCAAGATCCAGTCTCCACCCCGGTACGCCTGGAAGACCAATTTCTTGCCCTGAAAGACATGATGACACAGCAATGGGAAGCTCTCTGGCGAGCACAGGATACTCTTTTTGCCAAAATTTTCCCAAGCCTAGACCCCATTGTGTGGCCAGAAGAGTTTAACAGACAAGCGAGAGTAAAAATGACTCGAGTAGCAACTGGTCACACAAGGAAAACCCATAGCTATTTACTCCTAGGATTGGCCAGACCTGGATGTCCGAACTGTGGCGAACCATTAACGGTTCAACATCTAGTAGAAGAATGCGAGGGACTGGCCGAGGAAAGACAAAGTCACGGCCTTATTAGGTCGCTAGAACAACTAATGACCTCAAAGGAAGGAATGGCCCAGCTTTGGACTTTTTTCCAAAACACAGGAATAGCCAAGGAACTGTAGGAAAAAAAGGAAAAATAAATAAATAAAAATTTCAATATAAATACAATAAATTACAATAATAATGAATAAGAATAAATAGATGAATGAATAAATAAACAAATAAAAAAGGGGGGGGGGGATAAAATAAAATAAATAAACAATAAGGATATATAAATAAATAAAATCGAAAATTTAAAAAAAAAAAAGTGTGATAAGTAAATGGAAAAAATGATAAGCAGAATAAATACTTATCTAGTAAATACTTAATTTGTAAATAAATACTTATGTAGTGTGGCATAAACGCGAATAAAGGGCTTAATAAAGAGATATAGTAAATAAAAACCGTTAAATTAAGGGAAAATAGAAATAAAAGTAGTAAATCGGATAATAGAAATTTAAGGAAGAGTAGGCGCCAATGGCCCAAGCTGTCGAGGCGCTCCTACCTTTCAGCCACGGGTGGAAGGTGGGAAAAAAAAACAAAAAAAAAAAAAAAAAAACTGGAGAACTTCAACAGAGAGGATGGTTTCACTCTCTACCGGACCTGGAAACCTCTGGTTAGCACCTGTGCCTAGCAGAAAGCAAGAAGCGGCGCTGCGGTCACCTCCAGAACACCGACGAAGGCAACACCTGCCTGCTTGCATCATCTCCGCAAAGAAACACCGACGAAGGCAGCACCTGCATGATTACATCATCCCGACAATGGATCCCCTCAAGTAATGGAACACCCTGGTACTATCTACGGTCTAGGAAACCAGTATAAATACGCCGTTCTTCTCTCTAGTCGTCAGTTCATCTTGTGATTGCTTCGAGTCAACACCACGATGCACCACACCCCTGAAGATGCTTCCAGTAGTGGAAGCGAAACCAAGGACTTCAACACCTTCGTGACGCGGATTTCACTGGAAACCAAGCTGTTTATTACATATATCAATGGCTATTACATATATCAATCAAATATATTACATATATCAATAATAATAATTTCAGTTTAGGTATCAAGGCTAAGGAGTAATGTTAACTTTAGTATTGTTATGTTCTTTAGCATTTGCTTCCCCAACTATCCACAGTTTTATAAAGGTGAGACTCTCTGTATCCCAGAGTTGATCCTGATAGTAGTTATTAGCAACTTTTAGTCCTCTGAAGATCTATAAAGTCTTTGCAGCCCAACCTGCCTGACAAAACTTTGAGACTCACTTGCCTCCGTGGGACGAAGACAAATTTTCATGTATATTTCCGATTCTATTAATTAGTTTCCTTACAATATACTAACTGTGAGAAAATGTTGGAATTTTCTTTTGTGTAATATCTTATGTTTAGAATCTTATCACTTATCAGAACATTTAACATCTCTTTTGCAGAAAACAATAAAATTAAAAAAGTACGCAAACTAAAAAAGTATGTGTTAGATATGGGAGCGTCTATGGAGGTCATCTTAAAGGATAAAAGAAAAAGTATCTCCACGTAAAATTAACTTTTTAATAGCCAAAGCAGCTTTCAGCCTCTGAAAGGCCGTCATCAGTGCCTCTAGATAAAGAAGAAAAAGAGTTACATAAAAGGGAATAAAAGATGTGAAAGGTGAGTCTATATCATGTCGGAGATCGACATAAGACACGACTCGATTTGAGTCTTATGTCGATCTCCGACATGATATAGACTCACCTTTCCCATCTTTTATACCCTTTTATGTAACTCTTTTTTTTTCTTTATTTAGGCACTGATGACGGCCTTTTAGAGGCCGAAAGCTGCTTTGGCAGGTGACTTTTTCAAATTAGTGTTGATTTGGTTGGTTACTTTTATTTGTATATTTGGACTGATGAGTATTGGATGTGTTTGCAGACAACTTGCTAGCTTCCCTGTTGGAGGTGCACTTAGTGGTGCGGAGAGGATGTCCGAGGAGAGCCCCGAAACACAGCTGGAGGCGGAGAACGGAGGTGGTGCCGTCCCCGCGGAGCAGTTAGCCGAACAAATAGCCGACGACGAACGAAAAGAGAAAGAGGAGAAGAGAAAAAATAGGGAACCACCTGTCGTTTACAAAGATGCCGTAGATGTAAGTATTCCAATCTATTTAACTTACTTTGTGTGTCTTTCTAATTATGTAGAATGGTTCATAGATAAATAATACAAATTTAAACTATACAATGTCTAAGGAATATATTATTATCAATTTAGATTTAAAATTAAGTTTAACTAAACTCTCTTATTTAGGGTGTATCGGACAATAACAATGTTTACTTAAGTTCCCTCCAATTATGTGTTGTTTTCTTTCAATAAATAAGCAATAATTGCTGATAGTAATAATTAAAAAACCAATGAGAAGAAGAGGATTAATTTGAGCTTTTTTTTAAAAACAATTTGTGTGATCCTTTCCTTTTTAAATTAGATAAGAAATTGGCTATTAATTGATAAATATTGCCATGTATGTTTGATGATGTTTTAGGTTCACATAGAGTTTGATAAGCTGGTCGGGTTGATAGACGGCAAACTCAACGAGGAAGAACAGCTGTCTCTGGAGGAACTTCACCAATATATGTTCCAGGACGAGGGTTCCTGGGCACTCGGAGACCAATTCCTTGTATTCATAGGTAACTAGTAGTCTACCAAGTCTTCTGTGTGCCCGAGTATTGAGTGTAGTTTGTGAGTGTTCCGACCTCTGAGCTACACTTGAAGAATTTATGTGGTGTATTTAAATTCTTCTGCTCTCACTGGGTAGCGTTAAGGTTGACCTAGTCCCTTCCAGGATGAAATTAAATAACAAAGAGAACCGACTGACCGTGAGTTTGAAACAAATATATGCAGGGTGGGGAAGTCAAAACACCATTTTTAGGTATTTCAAGAAAAGCAAATGAAAACTGTTTTCATAATTTATTGCAAACAAATTTTAAAGGCACAGGTGGAAATTCGTATAGATGCAAAAAAGTTCTAAATTTTAAATATTATAGTTTAGGAAAGATGGTGGCAATGATCATTTTGTAAACATTGTGATGTTCTCACTGGCACAAATTCCTTCTTTGAATTTGCAGTTGTCCTACATTGTTGCTTGGCGAGTCTCAGAAACCTTCGACTTGAGATATAAGAATAATCACAAGAGTTCAGTTCTGGCGATTGTAGAGGCCGTAGAACATACAAATTCCTACAGATGTGATTGTTAAGGGTTAGCAGAGTCTGGCCTAATATTCAGAACATAACACGTTTTTTCTTATATGAAGGGTACACGGGAAAAAGGATGAGAGTCACATTTGTTGTATTTTGAGAAAAATGGAAAACAAAGTTTACAGACTCATGTAATAGTACATTACGCGTCGAGTGTGGAAAGTAGCATTTTCTTTTCGTCACTGTACTCGAAGAAAAGGGGAATTCTTCTTCTTTACCTCACTAGAGTGGGAAAAAAGAGGAATTGTTCAAAACAATGTGACACGCATGCGCAATTAATACAGGTATGTAAAGAATCACTTTCTACGAATCTAAACAGAGATGTAATGTTTATATTACGTATCAATCGTAGATAAAAGCTATTTGCGGTGTTACAATTAAAGACACATTTGGGTAGGTTTTAATAGTTTCTTTAAAATGAGGATTGTAGTACTGATAGTACACGTCTTGAGCTACAAGATGGTGTTCCTAACTCAATTTTGACAAAAATATGACTCTCATCCTTTTTCCCGTGTACCCTTCATATACAAATTTCCAATTGTGCTCTTGACATCTTTTGCAATAAATTAGGAAAATAAGGTGTTTGACTGCCCTACCCTGTATATATTTTGTGTTATATTCTGAGAAGGTAATTACAATAGACTAAATATAGTAGGTGTTGAATGAATACATTTAAGTATGGCCTTATATAATAATTACTAAATATACCTTGAATGTGGCTGCAGAGACATAAAGTTTCTCGGATCCTTGAAGAAAGTAGTATCTATGAAAACATCTTCCAACGTACTTGGATTCTCGAATTTCAAATTTACAGAATAATTTATAACTTGAAAATTAAGCGAAGGATTGAGATCTCCAGCATGGCCTCTTTATCTCTCTTTTTACTTTCAATTGTCAAGGAGATGGTTTCTTTCTGCTATTGTTGCAAACAAAGTTGGAGTGAGGTGGCTACTTCTAAATGCAGAGCTTCCAGTTTCTCCCAGGTTTGATTGGGCATTTGATAAAAATTAAGTGTTTTCAACACTGTCTCTTTACCCTCTTCTTCTTTATCCTAATTCTTTGGGGGCTTTTACATCTGAAGACATAACCACTTATGTGGTTCCATCAAACAGATCAGAGGCCCGAGATTCTGTAACTTTTTTTTATATATGCCCACTTTGACATTATTTATCAAACAACGCTATATATCAAAGTGTTGTTATATAATGTAGTGAATCTGTAAAGTGATGCCAGCGCTGTATATGGTCGTATACTGAACTACGGATTGACAGCGTACTTTTTATTGGCCATTTTATAGTTATTTCAGTCAGAAAACAAGTAAAGGGAATGAAAACATCAATAATTGCGTCACTTTGTTTTGGTTTTTAGCATTTGATATATAACAACATAACCTGATGAATTATATCAACAACAATTTCGAGTTGCTATATATCAAACCTTATTTATCAATTTCTCCTTATATAACAACAGACAAAGTTATAGATTCACGTTTACGTTGCGAGCACATGTTCATAACAACAATTTGATAAATAACAACATGAAAAGGGAGGTTTCAAAGTTACAGAATCGGCCCCCAGAACCAAAATGGAGAACAAAATTCTTCACATTTGTTTAAGCAATGCTTAGTGGACCATTGAGTTGGGACCAAGTTCAGGAATTGAGATACTTGACTGTGTTTTTCTCCAGTGTGTGATAGTGACTCATCATAGAAGAGGTGTAGTTCAATAACCAAACAACGTCTTCACACAAAATAACTGTATTTATTACAATTGACGGTACTTCTTTAGATGGTTACTCCCCTATGTTTTTTTTAGAGTATAAATGACTTTGACTACACTATTCTTAAAATTAGTATTGTTTTTTGAAACTCAGATTGGCCTACCTATGTGAGGGAAGAAATAAAATCCCTCAGGCCACCAGGCCTGTGGGAGAGAGGGAAATGCATAATTTGTTTGTCAACAAAAGAAGGTTATTTTACTAGTTCAACAAATCGCGATCTTTTTCCTGATTTTGCCACTTGGATTTTCACTTCTTATTTACGAATATGTTTTGAAATTTAATGAAAGAGTTAATTTCCTTTATAGAATCAAGAAATTTAATGTCGGTAATGAAAAGTTATGAAAAGTGTAGGCTTAAAACTACTTAGACGAAGAATTAATTTACCTGACAGATGTTGAATTGTAATGAAAGAAAGTTTAAGAACCTTTGTTAATTCAGTTGAAGTTTACATTTTAATCTATCAATATTTGAGTACAGTGTGAAAGAAGTAGTTATTATTTTTCGGTAAATAAACAATAAACTCTATTATTGTTATATAACATGGAAAACGATAACGATTACTGAGTTGATTAATTTTCTGTCTAAGTCTTACTTTGTCAGAATAACTTAACAAATTGAAATGACGGGTAGTTACAAACAAAATTCAAAAACCAGTATAATATTTAGTGTATTAGAATTATATTTAAATAACATAAAAAGTGAATAATATGTAAAAGTGAATTCAAGCGGTGGCGTGGAGGTTATAAAGTCTCTTGGAACGGTTACCCTTAGGTCGGCGTCCCTCCACTAGAGACATTTTTATTTGCCTAGTTGGCCCGACCTTCTAAAATTCAAAATCCAACGCTCTCATTGGCTCCTTCTCTATTTTCCCGCGCTGTCAAAAAACAATACTAATTTTAAGAATAGTGTAAACAACTGATATGACAAAGGGATGCTTAGTCCAATGTATTTTAGGACAAAGGAATATCACACTTTTTTTATAAGGGGAGTAACAATATAAAGAAGAATACTCCGTACACCTTCTTTAGATGGTTACTCCCCTTTGTTTTCTTAATAAGGGGAGTAGCAATCAAAGAAGTGCCCAATTGACCGGTTTCGGGTGTTCTAATGCAGCCTTCTTCAGATAATCTTCATACAACAAATCTTCCTCGGCGTGACACTCTGATTTATATGGCTCACTATTGATCACATCATACTCGCTTCGGCAGTACAATGTACATATGTATGATGTGTGAAGTGGCTGTAACTCTCCACCGCGGGGTGTAAAAAGGGCCCGAGTGAAGGCCTAATTGCAAGGTTCGAACAAGTGGTTCGTCCTACCCGTTCTAGTAGGAAGTACTAGACTACTACTCTTCAGATAATCTTCAAACCAAATTACAAACTAAATTTAGAAGTGTACAAAGAGGTTACAAAAAATTATTAAGTGAAACAGAATAAAAACAGATATTAATATAAAAATCAAAATAATAATTATGTATAAACACAGGTACTTTACATTATATTCATTAAAAATGTTTTTTTCTTTTTGATACATTATTATTATTTTGATTTTTGTATTAATACAGGGGAGTCCCGCTAATCCGAACCCCGCTAATCCGAACAGGTTTTTGCACTAAATGATGTGTCACCATCCATGAGGTTGTTTAATTGAAGAGCTTTTTCTTGGATTAGAGGGCCAGTGATAGGGATTCCTTTCAGTCTTTCTTGAGAAAACCATAGGAAAAGCGCTTCGTCTAATTTATCATAAGATGAAACAGTTGTTTTATTATGTTTTTCAACGGTCTTTTCACTTGAGGTAGCGCAAAATATCTCAATCTTACTTCTATTTTTTTTCCAATCATAAAATTGTAGACTTTCCTACGTTAATTTACAAAAATCCGCCTAATCCGAATATTCGCAAATCCGAACTGGGTTCGGTCCCAATTAGTTCGGATTAGCGGGACTCCACTGTATCTGTTTTTATTCTGTTTCACTTAATAATTTTTTGTAACCTCTTTGTACACTTCTAAATCTAGTTTGTTATTTGGTTTGAAGATTATCTGAAGAAGGCTGCATTAGAACATCCGAAACCGGTCAATTGTAATAAATACAGTTATTTTGTGTGAAGACGTTGTTTGGTTGTTGAACTAAACCTCTTCTATGTTCAGGAATTGAACTCGGAGCTGTGTGGTTACCCAAGTGTGTGCCGATGCTGTTTTATCCTGATTGATAAGAGAGACAACCACTCTCCTCTACTAGCTACCCAGACCTCCCATTCTTTTTCTTCTTTCTCCACATTGTTCTTCTTGTTACTACGTTAAGTATATTGTTGATGTTGATTTTCCAGGTCGGCTGCTGACAGACCCTAGCCTGGGTGAAGAGACGAGCGTATGCTGTATGAACGTGCTGGCAGCAGCAGCTCTAAAGGACGACATCATACTCATGCTTCATCAGGACAGGAAACTTCACATCCTCATGAACTACGCACAGGACATAGACAGGCTTCCCCTGGCGCAGCAGAAAGCCCTCGCTCTCTTTGTACGTACAATATTACTTCATCTCTCTTATCAATCACTTAAGGGGGAAATGATAACTGTAGTCCTTCTTTTAGATAAGAACAGTCAATCTTTAAAAAAAAAAAAAAAAATTGGTCCGAGACATCTCTGTCAAACTTTCTCATATACGAGTTCATAATTACTTAGCCAAGTGTTTTCCATTTATTAGTTCTCATATGTAAATTAAATTATTACTGATAATTTCATCAAAATTAACCATAAAAATAACTTCTCCTTGGCGGGGAATCGAACCCAGGCTCACTCTGTCCACGTTTTAAGCTTTTTTCTCTGGAACTAGATTTTTCCCGGGAAAACGAGTTATATCGATAGATTCTTATTTAAATGGACTATATTTTAGAATTTTTTAATCAAAATCGTTGTAATGTTTTTCGAGGAATAATTTTTTTTTTTTTTTTCACATTTTGTCAGAGTTTTTGGAGGGGTAGCGCCCCGAAATTTGAAGCTAAAATTCATTTCTCAATTTCGCCTCTGAGTATGACTTTTCTGAACATGTCTGCCAAATTTTGAGCCTAGTAGTTTAGGCTCCAGGGGGCAGCACAGAAGACAGACAGACATCTTTTAAAAACCACTATTTTGGACTCTGAGGACCTCAAAACATGTAAATCCATCGAAATCGAATTTTCGTGCCATCACAATAATTTCTCTTTATTATGAAGCAAGTAAAAAATGTTAATTATAGGGAGGTAATGTTAACTGTATAAAAAGTAGAATTGGCTATTCCCGCACCACTGAAATAGCTAAAAACCAATGATATATAGCTGATATATATTTTTGGGTCTGTCAGAGGTTGTAACTGACCTGTATCTTTGAAAGCACAACATAAAAATTTGATACTTTGAGGTTACAGCTTGCGTGTTATGAGTTGTGACTTTGAACTGTGTGAAAATCCAAAAAATTATTGTGGGGGAGCCAATGAGAAGTCAGGATTTATAATTCTAGAAGGTCAGGCCAACTAAGCAAACAAACATGTCACTGGCCCCACCCCTCCTACAGGCCTAGTGGCTTTATTTTCCTCATTTAGGTTGGCCAATCTGATTGTCTAAAGTCTCAACTCTCAACGCACATACTGTAGTCATGTTTAATAACCCAAACAATAACAATAACATAATAAAACCATAACAAAATATCCGTGTACCTCGTAAGGTCGTATTTACGGACTCGAGAAAAAACTGACTGATAAGAAAAGAAAGATTAAAATAAAATATAGCATCTTAGTTACAACTAGTATGTATAATAGAAAAGATCAATACATTGGAATCAATAATAAATAAATAACTTTAAAAATTATCGATTGTCATTTTTTAAAATAGAAATACATAAAATTAGTATATTTACATGGTATTAATTTTTTGAAATGTACCATTGAGGAGAATAATATAGGTTTGAAATCTTGTGTGAATATCCTACTAAAAAAGAATGTATTCTAATAAGCAAATAGAATAAATAAGAAGTAAAATGATAAACAACTACTGTTAATATTAGTCAGAGCAAGAAAAAAAAGAGATAACTAGTTAGACATTGACTCCTCCTCTATGCTCGGGAAACCTGGTAGAGGAGTAAACAACAACATTAATATTTCTTTCTAAATTATTATTTATTATTATATTTATTATTGTATTATTATTATTACTACTAAACACAGGAAAATTATAGAGAAGCCCCAACAAATAACAAATAATTTGTTTTACGGAAAAAAATGTTTGGACAGTAATAATGCGTTAAAGTAAGTAATCCATTTATTGGAAATAAATTAACTACAGAAAATGTTTAGGTTTTTTCAAATCCTAATTTAGATACATATTTCCAAATCAGCTGGTAGCTGTGGATAAAATGATGGGTGGATAAATAATGCGTTAAAGGGGACAATAAATACAGTAGAATCCCGGTATTTCATATCCCGTTATATCGTATATCCCGATAAATCGTATATTATTGCCAGTCCCTTGAAAAAATCCCGATAATTGGTATAAAACCAATGTATTTCGGTCCCCTCAGTATAACGTATTTTTTTCCCTTTCGAGGTGAACATAAACGTCTTATAACTCGTATAATTCGGAGAATAATCCCGATAAAACGTATGAATGGAGGGGGAAATTTCCAAGATTTTGCTTATTTACTGGCTATATCTGTTGTTTTACTCTACTCAGAAAAAAATAACAACAGTTCACACTTCACTACAATTAGAGGAAGTATTAATTAAGTGTTTTTTTTTTTTATTCCGAATTGGAAAGGAACCTATTGGAAGTTTGGAAGGAACATTCTTCGGGGAAAAAATTAGAACTCTCGCATGACGTTTGATTGGCATTAAATAAAGACTAAGGGGGGAGAGTGTGATTGTGTCCAAACCAAATGTAATTCCTGGACAGCCTAGATTCTAGATGAAGGAATAACTCTTATAATTCTGAGAAAAATCGCGGTTAAACGTATATGAAAGGAGAGGACCCTTTTCCAAGATTTGATTGTTTACCTCCTTCTGTTCTACTCGGATAAAATACTATGGATAAAAACCGAACAAATGGTTTAATTGAAAAAAACTAATTATAATTTTTTTTTAAACCAAGTACATATTTAATTTTTTTTATGATCAGACACAGTATATTTTTATGTGGAAAATAAATGCAAGTCTTAATTACTACATTAATTTTTCTTTTTTTACCATCGATAATTCATAATCCCGATTTAGTGAACTACTCTATATATCGTATTTTTTCTTCGACCCCTTGAAGATACGATATATCGGGATTCTACTGTATTTAAAAATGATTGCTAAAACTTTATACTGGTTAGAGACCCTTTGTGTGCACTGAAAGTACGTTTTAGTTTATTTTAATTTATTATGTTTAGATCTGCAACCTGTTTGAGAACCCAAGCAGCTCGGAATGGATGCTGTACATATCCGAGTGGATGAAGGAAAGCCTCTCACTGTGCAATATCCGAGTCCTGACCAAGGTGGCGGTGAACTCTCTCCTCTCTGAAGATCCGGAGCTACTCGAACGAGGCACCGCTATCATCCACAACATCGCTACCAAGGAGGTAAAGACAGTGGTCTGTACCCCCAATTTACAAACCGTTGCACGTGTATATCTACAAACATGTCTCAATCCGATATACACGTGTATATTGCCTCGAGTTTTTACAATTGTGGCTTCTTTTTTTTTGTTTGGGCTTTCATTAGAGTGAAACGTTGAAGATTATTCTTATCTTAATTTTTTTTCTTTTACTAAAAATTAACTTTCCTGTACAGAAACAGAACGGCTCGCTCCTACTTCTTTGACTCTTGTCGAACAAATTCCCCGTTTGAAAACTCATTCTTAGAGTTCGCTATCGTGACTTGTTTTTCTCAGATGCTGCAGTTTTCTGGAAAACGTTGTCAAGCCCGAAATAGACTAATAGTCCTGAGCTTTAAAGAAAAGTCACCAAGTGCTTTTTTTTCTCAAAAAAGAGTTTATAATCTTTATCATTAATTAATTTTATCATTAATGCCAATTAATAATAAAATTAAGCAAATGATTGGAAGGATTTCTGCATGGTCACTGGATTCCTTCCAATTGACCATGTTATTACGTACTTCTGAAAATTACTCTTTTTAAAAAAAAAAAAAAAAAAAATGCACTTAAAGACTTTTATCTTTTGATAGACAAATGTATTGGAGGATTGCTTGTCCTCCATTTAGAATAATCAACTCCATGTTGTTTTAATAAGTTTAAACCTTCCAGAGGAAGATCTAAATAGTCCAATTATATTCTATACGAGCCCTTAGGCCCGTTGCAACAGGCTTAATTTTATACTTAGAAAAAAGTAAAACCAAGTTAATTAATTTAGATAAGTTATTATATCTATTTAAAGACCTACAAATCAAAACCAACGATTATTATTATTGGAGTAAATGTGGTTGCCTTAGCTTAGCAATAACAAATCATTTCGAGGTGCGTCGTCGGGACACTACTTGATTATAAAATTACAAGATAAAAAGGACTTTTTATTTACTACGTTTTTAAATTTTCTGTCACAAGTCATAACTTTGAAATCCGTCAAAATGAAGATCTTGAACATGGCTCAAGTCAAAACAAATAAAATAACTTGCGGATTTTTTTCCGAACTAACTTCCATACAGCAAAATTTGCTGAAAACTAATTAAATTCTGCTAAAAGTATTAAAATAGTGCATTGTCGTCGTGTTGTGAGCTATTCTAAAAATGTAAAATGTTTAGCTACCCGGGAAGTTAGTTAAAAATCGATTGCAAGATTTGTTCTGGACAAACAAACAAGAAAGCAAGCTAATAAAAACGTAGTAAAATTATTGGTTTTTTTTTACATTAGACGCTGACTTGTTTAACCCTTATGAGACTTTTAATGTAGTTATTCAATTGGAAAACAAGAGCAAAATATAGGTTTTCAACCAAGTTGTCAAACACCTTTCTAAAATATTAAATAAATAGATAAATATATTTGCAAAAAGTCTCCAAACAAAAGAAGTCTCTTATCAAAAATGATTTTGTATGTGCGTGAGTTATCGATGATGTGAGGAAGTGTTGTGACAGTGTGTGAAGGAACAAGTTGTATGTACAATGTGGTTGTTGTTGTATTGGTGGTCTGTGTTGCGGGGCCTGAACTGATATGATTTTTGCAGAGAATGTCAAGGAATATTTCCCTGCGTCGGCTGCTACCTGCCGGCTCCCAGTCCAAGGTATAGAAATACAAACAATTCACCGAGAGCCTGTTCACAAGTTGACTCCATGCCGAGCAGAGTTCTAATAAAAAATTATATTTCGTTCTAAAAACGCATCCCATTACTAATCTTCTTTATCATTTAATTTATTTTTTTATTTTTTAATCAATCATTCTTATTTCTAAAGGCCCGTTTACACTTTGATTAGTGCGAGTGTTTAGTGCAAGTGTTTAGTAACAACACTAAACCCGTTTGGACTCTTAAGTGTTTAGTAATTTTGCGAGTGGACTGTTAAGTAACCATGCACTGTTTAGTGGAGCTGCGAGTAGGATTCCCCACTCCAACCTAGATGTCAGGGTTTTTGAAGTGAAACTTCTTTGGCGGCGGTAGAGTGAATTTTTTCATATAGTGACTCGTCCAAGTGTAACATTTTTACAGATTAATTGTATTGTTTCTATTTAAAGACCAGCAAATCAAAACAAACATTTATTTTTATTGGAATAAATGTGGTTGCCTTAGCGTAGTAATATTTTAATTTCCCTTAACCATTTCCTAATCCTGAAATAATAAATTCGTCAAAAAATGAAAGAGAGCAATGCATTCTAGAACTTAAGTTTCACTTCTAATGCGTGAGAGCCTCACACATATTTTTTTTTTATTTATTTTTATTTTGGAATTATATAATTAATAAGTAAAATGATTTATCGATTGGTCAAAAATCGACAAAACAGTACCCTTCCCCAATTATGCATTAAAAATAAATCATTTTCCTCAAAATAAAACTAACTCCTAATCACTCGCACTAAACACTGTTGGACACTACTAAACACTCGCACTAAAACTTGCAAAATTTACTAAACACTTGCACTGGCACTCGCACTAATCAAAGTGTAAACGGACCGTAAGATAAACTAACAATAGCTACTTGTTAAGCCTTTATTAAAATAATTAAATCTTAAATTTTAACTTTTTTTTTTATTTGAACTTGGTCCACCATGTTGTTTGTTGTTGTCATAGAAGAGGTGTAGTTCAATAACCAAACAACGTCTTCACACAAATAATTGTATTTATAACAATTGACCGGTTTCGGCTGTTCTGAAGCAGCCTTCTTCAGATAATCTGTGTAGGTTATAGAGAGACTCTCGCAAGAAGCGATGTTTTGACTTCTTTTACATTTGATTTTTAATAATTTCACCGACAGCCAGGTACTGCTGTTAGCTACAAATCAGCCTTGTTGAGTATGGCTACTGTTACAGTCCTCTTTTAAAAAGAGCATTGACTGTACACTTTCATAACAGTTTTATCAAGGACTATCATAATTAGTACTCTCGTGAGAGAACTATCACCTTAAAAACGAGGCATTAAACTCAATAGTTTAGGGTTGAATTCCGAGCCAACAACTGTATTTTTATCTGTTGATTTCCTTACTTCTTTAATTATAATAATGATAATGTAAATTATTATTTGTTGTATTTATTTATGTTTATCAAATAAAAACAAGTTAAAGTCAATGTCTGACTGTGAACAGGCTCAAATTCTTCCTCTTCTTCTCATTCTTACACCTTTCTTTAGAAACAAATAATAATAAACCTAAAGAAATGAAAACTAGACCGTCCCCTCTACAGTGCTTGATTTGTAAAAAAAAGGGGGGGTCCAGTACTATGACCTTGTGGTCCTAAAGTTTTGCAATTTTGACTTTTAAAATGTTATATTAAGGCTTTTACTGAGATTTTAAAAGTGTTTAATTACACTTGGCAAAAAATAAACAAAAAAGTCCAGTCATACACCATGACTTAATGAGCAAATTTTCAAAGAAATCTGCGTATTATTGGCTTATGATAATACTAGCCGTTATAACAGGCAGAATTAAAATATGATCAAAAAATTTAAATAGATATTATAGGTATAGGTAGGATACTACTGTTTAATTAGAAAGTTTAAGGCCGGAAGTTTCAATCTGGTTTGGTAGCACATTGCTAGCGGTCTTGCTTCTTACGCTGGAGGTCACTGGTTCAATCCCAGCTTATGGCGCATCAAATTTTAACGTTATAAATTATTTAGAGGTGAGTCGTTGTCGTTGTTGGGACACTACTCGATTATATAAAAGATAGGAAAATTTTTGTACACACGTGTACGGGGTACAAAAGTCAAAATAGTATTTACCCTTCAAGATGCACATCGTTGGAAAGCTCTTTAAGAGTACAGTAATTGTTGTTATGTACAATTTTATCATATTTTCATTTAAAAGGGGGGTAAAATGGAAAAAACATGTTTTTATGCTATTTTTGACCCTAAATGGTCAAAAGTTTACCCCTAAATGAACTCCAAAAATTCTGGCCAACGAACTCATCCTTTCTTTTGATATTATTGACATTTTAAAATTTGTTTGAAATTTTTAACATAATTTTTTTGCATCCTAAGGGGAGATCATCTGGAGTGACACATATATACATACATACATATATGTGTCATGCTTGCGTGGCACATCCCTTGGTGTCTCTCACATATGGTTTATATATACATACATACATAAAAAAAAAGTGTTAAATTTTAGGAATCGACTCAGAATGGTCTGAAACGGATTTCCATGAAAAAATTTTCATTACAAAAATTTTGAAGCCATTGCATTAGCTTAATTTTCTTCGAAAATTTGCTAAAAACCATTGTTAAATAATAAAACTCCCATGTGCACCAACAATCTTCCATCAGAGTCACCGTCACAAATCAAGGACTGGCCCTAAGTTACCTTATCTCATACTATCTCATCCATATTCACTCTCAAATTCTATTTGCATCTAATCTGTTCATACTTTACTTGTTGTATTTTCTTCTTAAATTGTACTGTTTGACTTTTTTATATTATCTTTACTTGTTTGGATGTGAAGTATCAATATGTTGGTTAAATAAGCAAACAAAGTTGTTTCCTAACCACAGTAGTTGTCTAATTACAAACTTATGCAAATCCAGGGTGTCCAGCGACCTGGAAAACCTGGAAAAGTCAGGGAATTTTATATGACCTGGGAAAGTCAGGGAATTTAATTTAAAACCTGGAATTTTTTCATTTAAGTTATTGTTAATATTAATATTTTGGGTATATAAATAATAATATGGCTATGAAACTCCCATATTATGTTAAAAATATATGTTGTATTAAAAAATATATACCATATAATATATATTTTTGTTTCAGCCTGTAATTATGCCAAATTGGCAAATGCTACAGTTTTTTTCTGTATATTCTATTTCTCCTTCAGTTTGAGTACCCTTACACCATCAGTTAATATGCATTTTTTTGTAAAAAAAAAACGACCGTCCAATGGCCACCTTACACGTTACTGCGAGGAGGCTGTCTTAATTTTTATAATTTCATTCGTGAGATAAATGAGAGGATTTTTTAAAAAAATATTTAATTAAAGAGGACTGCATACCTTACTGTCCATAGGTCAATCCTAATTGACCTATGGACTAAGTAAAAGGAAATTTAAACTCTTATTATATTTGACTGAAATGTATGTATGCGTAAGGTAGTCATTAGACAGTCGTGTTTTATTTTTTTTATTTTTTTTTTTACAAAAACTCAATCATACCTCAAAAAATTGCATATGAACTGATGGTGTAAGGGTACTCAAACTGAAGTAGAAATACTAAGAAAGTTTTACTGGAATTTGGCACACTGTAGCACTTGCTGTTTTGGCATAATTACAGGCTGAAACAAAAATAAATTTTTATTTTTATTAATAAAATGTAATTTAGGCAAAGGTGAAAAAGTTGGAAGTAGAAGTTATATTAACATATTATTCAACAAAAACATCACAATTGACTTGAAAATAACCAAACATGAAATAAATATGTACAGCAGATATAACAAAAATTGACAAATTTGAGTCACTTAACTCAAACCTAAAAAACACTATAATTCAATTCAAGTCACTATGCTAACGACTTATCATGGGTCAGGGAATTTTCCCTAACAACCTGGCAGAGTCAGGGAAAAGTCAGGGAATTTTTTAATACCCGATCGCTGGACACCCTGAAATCCTAAATAAATAAAGTTTAAGTGTTAGTTCAAGAAGAATGAGAGCCAGTGTGGCCATGTGTCTTCAGTCACTTGTTTCATAAATTTAATGTACGGCCAACTCAGTTGGTAGTGGGGTTTTACGACTACAAACAAACTCAAATAGTTTAAGTACAAAAATTAACAATATACAGTGCTCGATTTCTAGAAATTGAGGTGCCGGAACTGCAATCTACCCTCCCCCCCTATAGAAAGGGGGTTCGGGGGTCCTCCCCCGGGAAAAATTTCAAAAATAAACATTCAAAAACAGCATTTTATGCAGTTTTAGACATAAACCCACACTCTTAGTGCAAATCATAGTGCCGATCAATTTTTTTTTTTTTATCTATTAGAGAGAGAGAGGTCCTGGAACACCGTTCCGCCTCAAATCGAGCCCTGACATTAGTTATATTATTAGTTCAGAAAGTAGCATGAAAAAATCTGTCTGTCTAACAGCAAGCTATAATTTTGTGCAAAAGTTAATCTTCTAGTGCCTTTTAAAAATATTTAGTTGGCTATGTCTGCGGGACATAGCTTGGTAATAGGCATTTGAAGAAAACAAACCGTAAGAGAGTGGCCAAGTTCTGCCCTTTTTGGTGGACAATGTGATTTTCATGATCCTGAGTACAAAATTAGTTAGTAGACCAAATATCAATTTGATGTAGTACGGTGCAATTAGTCCGAAAAACGGCCTAACCTTAACATCCAAAGTAAAAGTTTCCCTCCAACTCCAATTTGTTCTAGACAGTCCCCATATTGTTTGGTAAAAAGTCACATAATTTTAAGCGTCGGGTTTGGCGGGGAGGGGGGGTGAAGTTGGCAAATTAGTAGTTTTTATCAGTTATTCTTAAATATTATAACAAAAATAATAGAACCTGTTGCTATTTTTAAAAAATTATTGATTTCCCAGTTATTCCAACCCACTTTTTCATAGAAACTATTTGACTTACAAAAAAATGGTAAAGAGATAATTTGTAGGTATTTTTCTCTTCTTTATTTTAGTACTTCCACTTTTTGTGCAAATAGCTTGCTTTGCAAGTTGCAAGGCGAAAACCACTAAAAACATTAAATACGATAGTGGTTTTATGATGATTTCTCATATTTGCGTGTAAAATTTTTGTTGGACAACTCTAGATTCGTGTTCAGCACACCGAAAAACATAAAATTAACTGCCAGCGCAGTCCGGCCACCAAAAATTTTGGGTGGGGGTCCTTAGGGCACCATTCTACTTTTACACCCTCCGTAACTCTTGAACCGTTCACTTTAGCAAGAGTATGCATAGAATCATTTTTGTTCGCAATTTAATGTAGATTATTTTGGTATACGACACTTTATGCGCTAAAGCACTTAGTTTTCTAAATATTTAAGAAAAACTTATAAAAACTACTAATTTTCCAACTTCACCCCCCCTCCCCGCCAAACCCGACGCTTAAAATGGTGTGACTTTTTACCAAACAATATGGGGACTGTCTAGAACAATTTGGAGTTGGAGGGAATCTTGGAATTAATTAATGGAAACTTTTACTTTGGATGTTGGGTTTGGGTCTAATTGCACCGTACTAATGTTAGTTTGTCTCTTAATAGGTGACCTCTTTCATTTGGAGTAATCTTTGACTAACTAACCTGTTAAATGACAAAATACCATCAACTTAATATAACATTAATATAGCATTTATATAACATTGATATGAATTTGAAAGAAATAAGTGATTGTTAGATGAAGCGTAACGAAGATGATAGAAAATAGTGATGGTACAACAAATTCAGCCCTGGAGTCACCACCCTTCAACGAAGGGTTTCGGAGAGGTTCTGTGCCATTAAAATAAATAAAAAAAAATTCTTTATTTTACTGTCTGAGAGCTTTGGTTTCATAGCCAAAAATGCCGGCTAGGCAATCTAGATCTTTTTCTTGACAAATTGTTAAATTAAATTTTTAAACAACTTAAATTTAAAAAAAATTCACACATAAATAAACAATTATGTATAAAAAAAAAAAGTACTCAACATGAGCTAACAGAGAATCTATGTACAGCTGCCCACCCATACTTTGTGAAGAATCTGTGTGGATTCTATTTAATATCGTGGTAAGAAATTTGAATTTTTTAAAATATTATATACATTTTCCATCTCAATCAAGCTTTTAAGGGTATTGATTACTGCACCCTTTAAATTAATAAATTAATAAATAATTTGCTTACACTGACACACACACTGATATAGATTTTGTTGGTAAAAATCTTTTGTTTGTTAATTTTGCTGTTTTTTCATTTGCTCAGAGTCAGATTAATACGTGTCTTAGTTGCTTAAGAGTGTGTGGCTAATTAATTTGGAATAGACTGTGAATAGTGTGGCACATATATCATAGTGTGTGCATCGTATCTCATTCTTTTACTTTGACGAACCATTATTGTCTAAATTATTTAAATGTCCTCTTTTTTTTTAGTTTCTTGATTTGTTTTTGTTTACGTAAGTAAAATGATTAATTTTGCAATATTTAATGTGCTCTGATGGTTTAAATTAACATAGAACCATCTGTGAGCTACATTTGACAAATCATCTAAAGTTTTGCAAAGTTTCGGATACAAAATTACTTTGGGCGAGTACAAATTATGTTTTAAAAGAAGAAGAAACAGTCTCTCCACGTAAATATTTATATAATTCAAAGCGGCTTTCGGCCTCTATAAGGGCATCTTCAGTGCCGAAAAATTTGGAAAGTAAATCGACTAGAAAGGCTCATAGGGATTGGTGAGTCTTGCGAAGCCGGAAGCCGGCCGAAAGCCGCTTTGAATTATATAAATATTTTACGGGGAGAGACTGTTTCTTCTTCTTTTAATGATGAACTCCACTATTGCTCCATATCCTGTCCAAATTATTTTTTGTTTTGACCGAGATTTTTTAGTACCACTTCATAATTATGACTTGACAGGTTATATTTTATATTATAAAATGTAAGCGTTTTGACATTTATATCATCTTCAGTGTAAGTGTTCATTCAGTGCGGATGAATCCACTGTGGATTCATGCCGGTGTAAGGCTGGTGACGGATGAATCCACAGTGGATCCAAGCCCCCTCTGTTTAGCCCTCAGTAGCTCTATTCTCCGTGCCTTGAGTAGAACCATCTTGCAAGGCTCCGTCACCCGCAGACGTTTGCATCCTCAGGGGGTCCAATTTTTTTTTTTTTTTAAATTAACTTTTAAAGATTCTATACAGTCTCTAAGGTAGGTTCATGAATTAGATTACGCAATCAATGGGTTAAAGACTTAACTACTTTGTTAAAATAACTACTTAGTTCTGTTATTCTAAGTCATAAAAGCTTGCAAAATAATATAGTGTAGTAAGTCTTTAACCTGCTATGCTAATTCTCACACTGAAGATGATATCTAATATATCTTCTATAAGATGATAAATATTTAATGTAAATAGCTGCCGCACTCTCTTAACAACAGCTCATATTATACTAAGATACTTTGTAGATAATTAACATTATTTAAACAAACTAAACTATAATTCATTATTACTTTTAACACCTTTTGACAAGTACTAGTTTTATATGTCAACTAAATAAAAAGAAACTTAAGGCCTCTGTCTGATTAGTCTTTGTCAGTGGAGCAACCTAGGATGCACCATTCAGACACCTACTTCAGCGCCCATATGAATTTTTTTTGGGGGGCACCGCCACCGAGGAGGTGGTGGGGTAGGTTTCTTGAAAGCAAAACACCTGACTTAACTACGGTTATATATAAATTTCCTCTTTTCCTGAGAGCTAGGGGGGGGATGACCCCCTCCCCTGCACATGGGCGCCCATGGATACCTACGACTGCTGGAAAGTAGGTTGAGGTATTAAAAGCCCAACATGTGGCCCCACCCTGTAAAAATTTAGAATTTTCTGTATCGGAGACATAAGACAATTTTTTGTTCCTCAAAATGATCACATGTTTCCGTTAGCTTTTGGTAAGCTTACAAAAATAATTATAATTAGAACTTATAACGATACTTAAACATACTTCAGACTATATTGGGTGTCCACAGAACATATGCTGAACATGTTCTGTGTTTAGCAGAATTGTGTGTAATTTACTAAATTAAAAAAAAGCATATGTTCTGGAAGGGCCTTTTTAGGCATTATCGAACCCTGAAAACTGCATCTTTCTATCTATCATGGTTCGGGAGGTATTTCGCTGTTCCATATTAGCTGGGATACCCTGTATTCATCATTTGGTCGCGGGTCCTAGATCAACATCACCTAGGAAGAACCTTATCTTACAAAGGCCTGAGTGCTTTTAAGTTGTAAAATAGTTCTTAAACCTTAATAAACATATCAGAATAATCATTTATAAAATAAATTAATAAAATTGTATATTAATGGAAATGATTATTATCATTATCAATCTTGAATAATATAAAATTGTACTTTGAGGTTTTGGCTAAGCAGGGAAGCTCTGCAATAACATTTGTTCATTGCTTCTGAATGTACCTGTTGATTTGAATATGAGCTTATTTTAGTGAAAGCAAGCGCTTGAGTCCACTAAACTAGATGTAAGTTAGCTGTAACTCGCTTCATCTGTTAACAAATCTTATTGTTTATAAACATTTTATTTTATTTTTCTATCTTGTAATGTTTGAACTGTTTTGTAATTTTATGAACGTCTTTTTGTTAGTTAAGCAAAAAGGACCGAAACTGTAAGGTCTTATTGTCTGGCTTTTTCTCCCCGTTTTTACTCTTTCTGTTAGTCAAAATGAACTGTTTTCTACTTCTTTATGACCTTTCTGTTAGTCAATTGAACTGTTATGTACTTCTTTCTGTTAGTTAGTCAAAATTGAACTGTTATGTACTTCTTTATGACCTTCTTTCTGTTAGTTAGTCAAAATTGAACTGTTATGTACTTCTTTATGACCTTCTTTCTGTTAGTTAGTCAAAATTGAACTGTTATGTACTTCTTTATGACCTTCTTTCTGTTAGTTAGTCAAAATTGAACTGTTATGTACTTCTTTATGACCTTCTTTCTGTTAGTTAGTCAAAATTGAACTGTTATGTACTTCTTTATGACCTTCTTTCTGTTAGTTAGTCAAAATTGAACTGTTATGTACTTCTTTATGACCTTCTTTCTGTTAGTTAGTCAAAATTGAACTGTTATGTACTTCTTTATGACCTTCTTTCTGTTAGTTAGTCAAAATTGAACTGTTATGTACTTCTTTATGACCTTCTTTCTGTTAGTTAGTCAAAATTGAACTGTTATGTACTTCTTTATGACCTTCTTTCTGTTAGTTAGTCAAAATTGAACTGTTATGTACTTCTTTATGACCTTCTTTNAAAGAGGAATTCTTCTTCTTTTCGTCACTAGAGTGGAAAAAAAGAGGAATTGTTCAAAACTATGAGACACGCATGCGCAATTAATACAGGTGTGTAAAGAATCACTTTCTACGAATCTAAACAGAGATACAATGTTTATATTATGTATCAATCGTAGATAAAATTAGTTACAATGGGGTTGTAAATAAATATTTTTAATTTTTATTTTTTTAAGTTTAAAAATGATTTTAGTAGAATGTTTTAGACGAGAATCTAATGTGACGAATGTTGTACCTTTGTGACAGGTGTTTGACGATGTAGCTGTGGAGGTGACGATGGCCATCCTTCAGTTCCTCGGTGGAAGTCCATCGGAACCGCACGTATTCCGGTGTCTCAAAGCGCTGGTTAAGTTTGCTCAGATCGCTGCCCAGGACGTTCCACAACTCATACAGATGATCGGACCTCATCCGTCCAAGTTCAAGGGACAGTCGGAACGCAACGACCTACTCATCGACCAGCTCTCTAAGAGAATCCGATAACTTTGATCAAACATTGACCTTTCACTCAATAATATTTTTGTATACTTAAATACATTTTTTTTTTATCCGTCACTGTGAATAAGTGGGTCAAGTTTATTATTATTATTATTTTTTATTTTTTAAACATGTTAAGAATTATTATATTTGTCTTCAAATTAAATTTATCAACAATGTGAAAAGTCAATTATCATTTTAACAAATATTTATGGAATGAAAATTTTTTAGTCATCCGCCATATTGGCCACCGACTTAAAAGTTGTCTAAATTGATAAAACTCACTCAAGTGTCGAATTTAGTTCAAATCGGTCTATTTACACGCCAGATATCGTTAGACTAACACACGAACAAGCACATAAACTTTTAAAATCCATAGTCTCTGGAATGCAAAACTCACAGGTTAGATGTGGTTAGAGCTATAATTACATGTTACGTGGGGATTTCTAGCCCATGTTAATAACTCACACTGATTGACATCTTGTTGGCAGTGGCGGCGATAAGGGCCCCGCAGACCCTGCGTCGCAGGGGGGCCCCCTATATGGGAGATAGAGGTGCCCCCTCTAAAAGTGTGCAGGGGGCCCCCGAAGCCTTACCGCCGCCACTGCTTGTTGGTGTTTTCCAGTTCACTCTAGATCTATTCATAGAATACTATAACACACTTTTCAAAGCAAGTATCAATCAACAGTATTGTCAATAAAACTATAATAACTTTTTATTTCAATTCCTCTGCATTTGAATCCTATAGAAATAAGACTTTTTTTTAAAAAAATTAACTTATGACTTATTCACAGTGATCCAAGAATTTATTTATTTTCTAGCTCATAATTATTTTTTTTATTTATTATAATAAAAAATTTAGCCAAAAAAACAGAATGAAAAAAAAAGAACTATTTGATATGTTGATAATTTGTATTTTATGTAATTAAATTAATATGCTGAACATGTTCTGTGTTTAGCAGAATTGTGTGTAATTTACTAAATTAAAAAAAAGCATATGTTCTGGAAGCGCCTTTTTAGGCATTATCGAACCCTGAAAACTGCATCTTTCTATCTATCATGGTTCGGGAGGTATTTCGCTGTTCCATATTAGCTGGGATACCCTGTATTCATCATTTGGTCGCGGGTCCTAGATCAACATCACCTAGGAAGAACCTTATCTTACAAAGGCCTGAGTGCTTTTAAGTTGTAAAAGAGTTCTTAAACCTTAATAAACATATCAGAATAATCATTTATAAAATAAATTAATAAAATTGTATATTAATGGAAATGATTATTATCATTATCAATCTTGAATAATATAAAATTGTACTTTGAGGTTTTGGCTAAGCAGGGAAGCTCTGCAATAACATTTGTTCATTGCTTCTGAATGTACCTGTTGATTTGAATATNAGGGAATTAAATAAAAAAAAAATATAAAAAAAATCAATCTTCCTAAAAATACATAATAGACTGTATTTTTTTCTTTGCAGGATTCTGCTTGTAATCTGTAGTGGATTGAATGTTACTGTTAGTTAGGCTTCCGTTATTGACCTCGTAATCAAGTTATAAATTTTCTCGTGATGGGCAGACTTCCTCACATCTTGATGGGGGGGGGGCCTTATATTCTCCCCCCCCCCCCTTAGGCACCATCTAATAAAAAAATATATGAATCAATATTAAAGAGAAGATAAGGGGTCTGATGTAACCATGATCATAAAGTCATTGATCACTTCCACTCGGCCATCTATGAATCAAGGTGGAGTTCACAGGTTCAATTCCGTGCCCAGGCACTTAGTTTTACATAGCTCACTATTGATCGTACCATATTGGCTTCGGTGGTACATGTGAAGTGCCTCAACTCCATATGGGTTTTGAAAACAATATGGTGAGGTCACCATTCAGGTGGCTGCTGTTATCACTTGTAGGAGAGAGTGAGAGAGTCACCAAAACTGGTGGCGCATCCCTGTGTGAAAGAGTCCTTATGATTTCTATTGGGGGCTTGGTGGCGCTACCAAATACTTTGGTGGCGCCACCAGATACTCTGGTCACGCTACCAGATACTGTGGTGGTGCCACCAGATACTTTGGTGGCGCCACCAGATACTTTGGTGGCGCCACCATTGTGATGTGTAAAGAGGCCTTAAATTTGAACAGGTTTTGGACCTTTGTTCCCATAAGTGTTAACTCTTACCCTGATTGAGATATGAACCTCCAGGAGACTTAAAACTTCACCAAATAACTTGAGCAATTTCCAATTGATATATCTTCCTTGTTTGAAATCAAAATTCAATATAGTCTATTAATAAAATGATCAAATTTAATAAAAATAATTACTTAATATCAGTAAGAATGACTTTTTTAATTTGATCAAATCTTCCTCTTGTTTGTTTTACTATTATTATTATTGTCTTTATTATTATTATTATTATTATTATTATTTATTAGATTTATAAATAAATGGCTTCCTTAGGAACAAATTTAATTATTAAAACATTTGATGAGATTTTTTTTTTTTTTTTTTTTTTTTTTTTTTTTTTTTTTTTTTTTTTTTTTTT
>KZ651980.1:146146-159547 GCA_001010745.2 Gerris buenoi | reverse complement strand
CCATATTGGCCGCCATCTTGAAAATATAAAGTGCGAAATTATAGTAGTCACATATTATTTTCCTTCTCTTAAAGGCCTTTAAAATGATGTATAACACATTATGCTCACTAAAAATATTTTTTTTAGTCGTCCGCCATATTGGCCGCCATCTTGAAAATATTTAGTGTGAAATTTCCAAAAACTATACAGTTGTCACAAATGGTGAGGTGCATCATTGTGCCAAAATTCGTTGAAATTGGTCAATTTTTACTCCAGTTATCGTTGGACAAACAAACAGACACACAAACAAACACACAAACTTTTCAAATCCCAAGTCTCTGAAATAAAGAACTCACTGTGCTCGTTCAAAAAAGGAAGGTTAAATTAGAGATTAAAAAGGTTTAAATAGACTCGCAATTAGTTTGGCACAGAGCTTCCTCGCATTCTGTCTTGAACTTTAAAGATGTTATTCTATTTTAACTTATTATTGTCTAATTTATTAAATCGTTTCCCTCTTACTTAATCAGTTACTTTTATTTTTTTTCAAAAAATTTAAGTATCAATTTAGAAATATTCAATTTGCTGTGGTTAAAATAAATTTTCGACAAACCATCCTAATTTTTTTAAGAATAAAATGAGTACTTTTGAAGATATAGGTATAAAAAAAATGGACGGGTGTGCTCATGTGGGAAAGAAACAAATGGACGCAGAAGGTTAAAACTTACATGGGACGAACAAAATTATGATCTACCATCCAAATATCATATACATTCGGACGATACGTTTTTAAGATAAATGTTAGTTCGCAAGAATTGAATAAAAAACAGACTGGCACGAAACTTAAAGTGACCTTGATCTCTAAAACGAATTCTATCTTGAAATTTGAGACATAAAACCATGTTTCTTTTTCAAAACCATATGTTACCTTTGGCAAGCTTAAGAGCAAAAAACACGAAGCCAATCGTACAATTAAAACGGGCATGTGCCAATCGTAGCAATAAATAAACGGGGTGTGCAAATGCACATTTAAATGCATAATTTGGTTACGATTTTAAATTTTTAAAATAGGTCAAATGTTATAACGTGGTATAATTTGAGAGAAGCTACCAATTAATGAGTTTGAATGGGGCTTTTACAAAAAATTTTTAATAAAGGTTCAATAACAAATAAATTTTAAATAATTAGAGAAACAAGTTTTTTTGTAACCAAATTCTTCTTTTTAATTATTTTACGGATACAGCTAGTAAGACCAGCTAAAATATATTGTATTTTTATGCATTTTGTATTTATGTTCATTACATCTCGTTGTCGTTAAAATAAATTCGGTGAACATTTGATTAAAACAAATGTAAAGTTTGTCGTTACGACATAAGTTTTAGTTAACCTTCATCCTCCAAGATTACCTCAAGGAGTAATTGCGCATGAATTTAACGATCTATCCTCCCGAAAAGGTGACTAAAGGTCCAAGATTTGCCAGAATTATAATTAGAAATAAGGGACGGGGAAAAGGTAAAGGGGTTAATTTTGTTATAAAGGAGAAATGAACTAATTTCAGCCAGCAGAGATGCGCTGAGATTCCTCAGAATTTACTAAAGCTCCCTCTTGCCTACTCAAATACATTTCAACACCATCTAACTTAAAATAATTAATTGAAGCGATCTTACACAACGCTCGCAAGAACGTGAGCTTCAAATGTAAAATTGGAGTTTTAGGGTGGGAAAAGATTCTATCATCACCTTTTCGATGAAATGAACATTCTTCACACGTACAATTTTTTTTAGTAAATCCAACAGTGAGACCGCTACGTGTGTGATAAAGGTCGATTAAAACAGAGATAATTTAAAATATTGAAAACAACGTTTTTACCAATGACTTACGTTTTAACGTAACATTTTAATATTACTTCATCGTCATAAGTACAATTGAAACGGGCATGTAAAATTTATTCTGACGTTATAAGTGTAAAATTAGAGGAGTGGGAAGAATGCAGGGTGTCTCCCCCACTGTACGGCTCTCTATTAAAATGATGCTCTTTCTATCATGATCAACCACTACAGATGGCGTGCGAATGGGCGCTCGAGCCGTACTGAGGCTGGTCATCCGTCGATCCCAAACCCTTTGGTGTTGGAGGGAAAGGCCGAGCCACCCCGACATACCCGAGTAATAACGAGTCTGTGCGTTCCCATGGCGTGTGCTCTGACAAACTTCAAACCAGGCTCGCCAAGCCACAGGGGATGGGAGCAAGGCTTAATCTAGTGTTTAAATTCTTGGGAAACGGTGAAATTTATCCAATAAGAGAATTCTTCTGAAACAAATATGGTTACCTACACTTATCCCAACTATTAGGCACCACTATAAGAATCGCTACCCAACAGGTGAACAAGATAGTAAACGATCCTTGTCTGTCTTCTGAAACCCTTCCAAGCGTAATCGGCACTAAAGGTCATGCACTCTATTGATCAAGGGCCGGAAACTTCCCATGTAGTATTTTAATTGGAATTAGCAACTCTTTACTTGCCTAGGCTCAAAGTTAGATGTACCTCGCTAAACTTACTTTCGGGAACTGTGGGCCGGGCCGTAGGCGTAGGTGCCATTTGGCTTCCTCTCAAACCGTCCCTTTCTTAAACTTCTTACTTGTTTCATTAGCTTTTCCCTAACAGGAATCTAGAAGATCCATCACTTAGATTTATTGTATAGAAGTACCCTCTATTTTATATTTAATTCTTCGAAACTTATCCATTTTGTAAACAATTATAGAAAATTAATGTTATATTCCCTGGATATAAGAAAGTTATGGAAGGGAAAATATTTGTTGAGATTCTCTTTCTATAGATATGAGTTTATGTATAGAATAGGTATAATATAGGTTTATGTATATTATGTATAATATAGGTGCTGTTTATTGTAAAACTATGTATTATTAAAATCCAACAATTGTAGATAAAGTACGGTACGCAACTCGTGCGAAAACTGCATTTTGCTTTGCTCGTGTGGTTTTGCAACCCTCGCTGTAGCTTGGGTTCAAACTTGAAACACGCATGCAAAATGCTACTTTCCGCACTAGAAGCGTAATGTACTATTTTATGCTTTTCTTATTCTATATTGAGTTATATCGATTTATATTACCACTAGGAGGACAAAAAACCATACAATCAAAAATTACAATTGCAATTATTGTTTTTTTTTTTTTTTTGTTTTTTTTTTGACAGGGATATGAATTAGCTCTAGGTGACAAAAAATGTTTAGATTTCACAAAAAAAGTTCCAGGAAATTAGGATTTAACAGGAGGTCGATAGGTTTTCATTTAAGGTACAGTATTATGTACAACGGGCTGTAGTTTCAAAAAACAACTTGTAAAATTTGACACTCTTAAGGATTGTGCCAGGAAGTTAGAATATAATAGGAGATGGACTGATTGTCACTCCATCCATTGTAGTACTTATATTCCGGCGATAGAAGTTCTAAATTTTATAAAAGCATTTTAATTTGCACTTATTATATTTATTTAAATGGAAATTTTACTTTAGCTTATAGCGAGAGATGGTTTTTATTCTACTATTGGATGATTTGATGAATGTATTATACTAATAAATCAATATTGTTTATGAGATGATTTAAGCAATTTTAATAACACCATACTTTTGTACAGCCTTGTTTCAGTACTGTCTTAAAAATTGTTACATAATATTCAACACTCGCACCTTAAAGTCGTTCGGGGGTAATATTTAGAAGTATGTAGTTGGAAAAGGTAAGACTGTAGGGCGGACCTACTCTGAATTTATGTAAGGACGGCTGGAGTAGAAGGAAGCGAGCCGTGGAATTAATGACAAAGGGCTCCATATTTTAGGGTTTTTTTTCGAGAAAAAGGAGCCCAAAACATTAGGTCTTCCTATCTCATAACCCCTTAAAGAATTTAATAAAGATTTAATTTATTATTGTTTCAACTCCTAATCCTGTTTTATCCTCCTTCTTGACTTTGGAATAACTTAATACATGTGATATGACGCGTATTTTTACATAGAAATTTGAAATAGGTTTAGAACATGCATCACTATAATGAATGTCTATTTAAATAATTGAATTCTTATTAACCGTAACTATAACAATAAAAATATAGCATTTAGTATTTTTTTTTTTTTGTTGTTGTAAACCCTGTAAATGTGGGCGCAGAGGAACTTACTTTGTTTAGAGGTAAATAAAATAATCTGCCAATTAGTGTGCCACATTGCTTCATAGCGTCCTTATTTCGTATACTTTGATGATTTAATGTTTTTACAACATATTATTCTTAGTCTAATTAACTATTTAGACAAAGGAATATTAAATATACGCTAAGAAAACTGTAGAACTCATTGCCCTTCAGATTTTTGGTAAAAGATTCAGTTTTACACATGATAAGACCCTATTTTAAAATAGCGTAGTATTAATAAAACATGGGGAGTTAGACACCAAGTAGGTACTTTCAAAAATAATATCTTATAAGTTACGATAGTTAATACAGATGCATTGATAAAACCGATTATTAAAGTTTTTGTCAAGTCTCACCTGCGTTGCAACAGATAATGCATGCTCTCTTGTCACGAATAGTCTTCTCTAAGGTTTCCAGTGTTCTGAGACGGTTTCTGATTTTACAAATTTGGCGCAGTATACAATTTTCCCGCAACCCTGGAAAACGGAGAAAAATATTCGGGATAAGCTATTCCGCATACCAGTTGCTATGCTGAAAATAGTTGACAGAAACTTAAAAAATCAGTTAAATCAATAATATAATCAATGCATCGATATCAACGATCATAACTTAAAAGGAATTATTTATTTTTAAATTTAATTAATTTCAAGCTTTCCATGTTCCATTACTACTGGCAAAACAAAAATATAATCTTCTATCGTTTTTCAGTTTTTTTTTTTGTTTTTTTTTTGTTTTTTTATGTAACTTTGAAAATTGGAAAGCGCCTTTGAAGCAACTCTCTGCGGCAACCTACTTAGCTATACGCTTGCTATAGCTATAATAAGTTTTAAGGATAAGAAGTAACAAAGCTACCAGAAAATAAACACTTGTCACGAATTAACAAGCTATACTGAGTTATATGTGACTTATTAAATTTCAAAAGAATTTGAAATAAAGCAAAGACTGCATCAAGGAGACGTGGTATCAACTTCATAGTTCAATCTGGCATTGGAGTGTGTCGTGAGAAAAGCATTTCAGAACGTTGCACATAATCCTAGAGGCACTATTTATAACAGGATGGGCAAAAAACTCATGTCAGCAAAAAAAAAAAGTTTGTTCCCAACCAACATTTTCGCGATGCCGCTTCAAACATGAATAAAAAAATACTTGTGGTGTCGCGGGACACCCGGTAGGAACGAAGTTCCTTACATTTTTCATTAAATATAAATTATATAATCACATAAAATGCTAAAGACGTATAAACTGTTAACTACGATTTATTTTCGATATTTATAAAACCAAGTGACATATAATTTGACATATAACAAAAATAAACAAAACAAGTAACAGGTTTCCATAATAACATTTTTTCCCGTCTTTTTGAAGCTTTCGCTTACGCGAGCGTTGCGCGTGAACGCTTGGACGGATAACGTTTTCCAACGTACTCAGCCTTGGCATTAGTAAAATGAACATGTGTACCAAATTTCAACTAACTCGGTGATCTTTTACTCAAGTTATAGTCATCGGTAGATATTTCGTGACGGATTTCGCGTGACGGTGATTTCATATAACGGTTATTTTGTGACGGTGAGTTCGGTTGTTTTTTTTGGATTCACTCCCAGGCTCCGAACGTGCCATAAGAAACTTCGTTCCAAAACTTTCTGTCCTCTTCCTATTGGCTTTGTTTACATTTCGTTTATAACCTAACAACACTGGAAGAATATAGGAAATCATGTGGTGCCAGCGATGCCTCCACATCTTCATGAATATCTATAAAGCCCAAAACGAGCGGTGATCCGCGAGCAAGTGAATCAAAGCTTACTCTGTATATACTTATGTCATCCCTTAATAATCCTTAACACCTTGGCAGATAACAATGCTATAATTCTCGTCTACGAAACTCACCTGTCATTCGATAATACCCAAGTCACGTGTTACTTCTCAAACTTAGTTTAAGGAAATGAAGGATTAACATAAACATGCAAAGAAGTGAACATGTCCCTTTGCTCTTCTTCAGACCATCTGCCCCAGTTATCCTTAATTGTGTTCTCAGTCCAACTCCATTCGATACCTTCGACTTTTCTTCGGCCGACCGAGATGGCAACTACACACCAAAACAAAACGTTTTAGCATTACAAGACTATTCAAGTTACTGCTGAAGAATTCTTAAGAACATCGCATCTATAATGTAGTTCTAAAGCCAGCTTGGGCCTAAGGTGTGGAAGTGTGGAGCAGCAGTATTTCAATTCCCGTCTTCTCCAAATCCTGAAGTAAAAAATCATTTGAAAAATTATTGATGCTGCTTCCCGTGTTTCTAAACTTACTCCCCATAAAGATTTAAATGTTAATTTACAACGAAATCTTTTCATTTGTAGAACTTCGATATAGAACTTTTTTTGAATCTTTATTCCACCATCCAAATCCACAACTCCTATCCTCTCAGCACACCTATTACAGGTAATCCTCCCTAAATAGGGAGCCTGGGTGGCTAGAGCGCTTGCCTCGCGATAAGGCAAGTTAAGCAGCATCGAGCCGGGTCAGAAGGTAGGAGGGGAGTAATAGTTAACGACTATATCGACACACGAGAGTGTGAAGATCTCGGTCCCTAACCCGGGTTAGTACTATGGGCTCCACCTAAGTGGCCTGCGTCTTCTGGTGTAAACTCCCACCGGAAGAAAAATACAAAAAATAAAAAAACCCTCCAATAAGTTTCAATAAGAGGCAATGACCTAAAGATATTTTATCATAAAATATATCTTATGTTAAACCATTACAAATATCATTATTACCTATTCCTATTATTTATGTAATATTAGTTAAATCTATCATTATTTTTTAGATTTTAATATTAGTAAAAAGTTTGTTAAACAAACGTGTCTAGTTAGTTGATAGAGATAGCAACTAGGATGGGTAAGGGTGTGGAGGGGGAGGGGTGAAGTGTGGGGAGAGGATGGGGGACAAGGATTGTTGAGGGATGCTGAGTAAATTAAACGAAGCAGTTGAAGGAGTTGAAAATATTCACCCATTTTCTGTTGGAAAATGAAGGAGAAAAAAACAGACGAGTACTCTTGGAATGTATAGGTGTAAATAAATGTATGTTTGTTGGTATGTGGAAGAGAAACAAATGGGCGTAGAATAATTTAACTTATATGGCACAAACAATAGGCTAATTATGGCTTACCATGAAAAATTTCATTAATATCAGATTTGTAGTTTTTAAGATATGACAGTCTGAAAAAATGAACGATTTACCGACAGACAGACACGGACCTAAAAATGTTCCCCGGAGTCTAAAACGGATTTCCATCTTGGAATTTTTGAAATCGGAGACATAAAATGTTTTCGTTATTCTAAACGATCTCATAGCTTCCGTTACTTTCGGTAAGCTTGGAAGCAAAAACCTATTACTGTAAATACATCTAGGAATGTCAACGTATTATTATAGAGCACGTCGATATTCTCCTAATAATACAAAATAGACCCAAGCTCATGGTCACGAAAATGTTATCTAATCAGGAAGAGTCAGATCAATGATCTTAATGATTAGAGGAACTAGTATTAAAATCTTTTCAAATAGATTCCGATCACAGACGAGACAACCTTGCACTTTTTAATCAAGGTTTGAAACAGTTCTTCTTAAAACACTTAAAATGTTTTGTAAACGTGGAAAATGATTTGGGGCGGTGGAGTGAGAATGAAGTAAGAGGGGTGAGGATGGCGTGGTCCAGGGAGAGAGGGGAGGAATGAGGCAAGGATCGATGTGCCCCACCACGAGGTTACTATCTGCCACCACCTCGCCTCACCCTGACTATAGCCCACTAACCCAGACTACTCTACCCCTCAGCAACACAGTATCATCTGCCAACTCATATTACTACCACTATACTACTCACACTTGCATTCCTCTCATATCCCCTCTTAAAATATTATATTTTATATATCACTTCTTTTTTTATACGCCCTTCGAACCTCTCTACTTTCTCTTTACCATCAATTATCGGTGGAAAAAAAATGTATGAGGGATAAAATAGAAGAAATATGCCAAGGACAAGGAAAAATGAAGCCAAAGTTCTTCCTGTATCACAGACTACAACCAAATATACATCAATATGATAATTTGATCTTATGTGTGTCTCTTGGAATCAAGGCAATGTATTTTTTCAACGTCATCTCATTATTTCTTCTACTCTTCAACCTTAGAACATGAAAACATCTAAATGACAGTGATTAATTATTTTAAATCCAACACTTTTTAACAAAGAGTTTAAAGCAGCCGTATTGAGTTTATATAAACCCTAAATTTATGCTGCATAATATAGACATAAAGATTAAACAATAAATTATAAAAGAGTTGTAGTTCAATAACTAGTCAACGTCTTCACACAAAATTAATGTATTTTATACAATTTGACCAGTTTCGGCTGTTCTAATGGAGCCTTCTTCAGATAATCTGATGGTTATCAAGTGACTTTAAAAGCATATCAAGTGTATGTGTGTGTGTTAGTTTTTACTTTCAAAGTCACTTGATAACCATTATCTGATGAAGTTTGCATTATAACAGACGCAACTGGTTAAATTATTTCAAATACTAATGATTTTATGTGAAAACGTTGTTTGCTTATTGAACCACAGCTCATTTACGATGAGCCGCTTTTACACATTGGAGGATAACAATCGAGGATCTTCAAAAAAATAAATATCTGTTCTTTTAAGTTAACTGCTTCAGTAGTTTAAAATTTGGTCCAACAATCTCGAACAAACGTTTCTCATAAATTGTGACACTGATTTTAAATTAAAAAGTGCTCAACTGTTGATTATTTACATTTTGTTTTTACTTATCAGCCAAATTACTTAGTTATATTAAGTGTTCAGTGAAAATTAATTAACACTTACACTAAAAAGGTGGTGTCCAAATGGGTTTATGTTTTTACTAATCACTCGCACTCGCACTAATCAAAGTGTAAATGGGCCTTTATATTAAAATTCACATTACCGAATCTTTAAACAACATTTTTGTGCATCATTCAATCAAGAGCTAAAATTTAGTTTTAGATTTAGCATCGGGTATGATTTTTTTCTGAACATACATGTTTTAATCGCACCTAAATTGTTTAATCAAAGCTTTTAGGTCCTTGTTTTTGTGGAAATTAGTTTTCTCAATAGTTTAACAATAAAACCTTTATTTCGAATTAAAAAAAAAGTTTTATTGAACACATTAAAAAAAANTTTCCTCAATAGGTAATTATAATAAAAAATTCATTTCGAATTAAAAAAAAATATATATATATAATATTGCACACTTTTTTTAAAACAAATTACACTTATACAACTAAGTAAACATTTTTTCAGGATTGTCAAAAAAATAAATAAATAAATAAAACGCAGCCTTTATTTAGACATTATTAGACACTCTGTCCTATCCCGGTATTGTATTAAATATGTATATATATAATTAGAAAACGTAACTCTTTTAAAATGATTAAATTCTTTTGCATAAGAATTCAATAAAACAAAGAACAATCTCTAATATTTACACCGCACTGAAGTGTGGAGGTACTAGAGGTTGTCGATATTCAAACTAAAATGAGTGTGACCCGCTCACGTTCTGGGTGTACCGATGGGTTTATTAAACCTAGGAAATAGTAATTGGAGACCTAGAAGAACTGATAAGCTGGAATACTTTAAAATCACAGGGGGCGTGTTTTTCCGAAATTGCGGTGTAAGTGCCCGCGCGCCTGCCTGAAGGTTAAGAGATGATGAGATGTAATGTTAATGATAAATTTTAGAATAAGCAATGATTAGATATGATGTTATTATAGGAGATGATTAGATATAAGTTATAGAATGAAAGTTCTGGTATGAATAGTTTTCCAATGCACTTAGCTGTAGTTGATTTTTCTTGAGATGATGATGAAGTCCGAAGATGATTAATTATGAGGCTGCAAAAGTAGTTCTATAAGAGATAATGCAGTGGTAACAAGTCGTTTATAAAGTGTGTAATTCGTTAGAGTTATAAATGATGTAATGCCTGGGGGTTCAGGTAAGGATGCCTCCTATAGTAGATTGAGTGGTGAAGTTTTAATATTTAAAAGGTTTCTTTTTCTGGCTGAGGGGAAGTCTTCTATAGGAGGCGGTTACATAAAGTGAGTCTGAGGGCCTGTTTGGCTGAAGGCAAAGCTCCTTGACCCAGGCAACCCCTGTTTATTAGCCCTATAAGTGGGGTAAAAGGGTTGAGGGCAAAGGACTTATCTTACCCACTTCTCGACCGCACCGTATTAAAGTCTTAAGTAACAATCCCAACGACGCAAGCAGTGAAAACTTCAAGTTCTGCTTCTCTTCCTACAAAAATCCGTTCATGGGACTCGACGACAACACGACACTTGCTGGTCGAGGATAGGTCTCTCCTGTAGACGAAGCTTGGTGGTAACGAAGTAGAGTGATGTTACTTAGAGCTTAGAGTAAAGTTAATGTAGAATAATTAGGGTATAACACTTTTCACTGTTTCTATATTTTAAGAGAAAGAAGCTTTGCCGAAAAATTGAATTGTCTATTTCCTACGAGTATGCAATTTTTTTTAAAAAATCTCTTCCTCATTGTAGGGTAGATCAGTCACACATTTTTTAAAACCTTAAAACGTGTAAATCCAATACAATATATTATCTCAATACTTTCTCTTTATGAACACTACTAATGAAGAAAAAAAATGGACCAACAATTTCCTTGTGAATGAAGAGGATATTTTCAAGAAATTTTTCTTTTAAATCAAATTATAATTACTATTTACAAAGGGAGACAGTCAGAGAAAAATAGACTTCAGTCTATTTTTCTGTCTAGACTTCTGTCTCCCTTTGTAAATAGTAATTATAATTTGATTTAAATTAAAATTTAAACGTTCCGTAGTATGAATACTACCAAAAACTTAAAAATTAAATTAAGAAATTTTTCACAAATAATGTAAATTTCCGCCAAAATCTGAGGAATACGCGCCGGTCAAATCAAAAGCGAACACCGTTAGAACAACAAGATTTTCACTGTATTTATTATTTGTAAAATGAATTAATTTAATTTATTTTTTTATAACCCTGTGTATCTTCGCAGAATTTTAAAAATACATCTGGAGCTCAGATTAAAAGTACATCTCTAGCTCATAATTAATTAAATAAAAAAAAGTTTGGTTTATTAAACATAACATAATTTAAAATGTTCCAATTTTTGTCTTAAGTACTTTGAGATCAGGAGCGACAGAGTGTGCTCTTTTTTTTAGATATGAGGGTCGAGGGTGTGCCAAAACCGGGTTAATTGTTTCAGGTAAAGATACACTACAATCTTACTGGAACTTAACCTTGCGCACTGCTTAGCCCTCAGATAATAAGCTAGATTATACAAATATAGAGTAATAAAAATAAAAAAGACAATAATATGAAAATTTAATTTCCAAAACAAGCATTCAGCCTTTCACCATTAACAGTGCATGTTAAAGGAAAAATGGATAAAGGAAGACGTGGAATAAGAGGCAAAAAACGGACTCCTACTGAATATTTTTATATATAGATATATTTTTTCATTCTAATCAATAATGTAGTCCTGATTAGTATAAAGTATTTTGTTTTCCTTTAAATTCAATGATACGAAAAACAAAATTATAGGTTTGTTCCAACCACACTTCAAACTGGTTTGGAACTGTCCGACGCATGCGCATTGGACCACACTTGATCGTTTTTCGCTTATGCGCTTGCGTCGTACAGTTTGAAACTAGTTTGAAGTGTGGTTGGATCAAACCTTATGTGTTTGAAAAACTTTCTAATTTTCTGGGTGTTTCTTGAATAAAATATTTTAGTGTGAGAATGCCACGTGGTGTAATCATATTTACATTTAAATAAATTATTCTATTATGTTCGTTCGATTCTTAAAACAAATCATATTAAAGTTAATAATAACAGAAAAGAGGGGAAAAAACTTTCAATAATCTTCTTTTTTTTATTTAACTTTTTTTTAATCTAATTTTTTTTTAGATTGATAATAAAGCAAAGAAAAGGTCTTCAGCTTTGTTAATTTCCACCCTTTGCTTCCATTATAATAAATCGTTCATAAAGGATTAATCTGGTACTTAATTAATCTCTTTATAATAAATATTTATGATTAATAAAGGGAAATTTCGAGTTTGTTACGAAGGTTTCACCAGTTTTTTTGCCGAAGGAAAGGTATTCTTATATTTTTTAATTATTCTCCCCATCTTCGACTTTAATCGTTAAACCTGAGATGAACCTTCCTTTGATCCTTGTAGTAATTTCTTATCTAATAAAAATTAAATATAAACGAAACTAATTATAATAAGAATTATAAGTAAGATTTTTATTTTCATTTTATTTTATTTTATTTTTTTTAAAGATATTATTGAAAAAAAAAAATCTTAAGAGTTATTTTTGGTTTAGAACCTGACAAAGAGGAAATAATAATGAGTTTTAATAATTCAGGTAAATAATAAAATTAGGTAATAAATAGAAATGTACGGCCTCTTATACAACAGTGTCAAAACAGTACCTACTTTGCATAACGTACATTAGTCTGTTTTCATCTTCAATAGTGTTTTTAACCCGAAACCCTAGACGATTTTCCTGAAAGATGAATTTTGTATAAAAAGACTTGCACGTAGGCGTAGGCGATTGGTTAAAGCAATCACCTCTCAAACCTAGGTCTAAACAACAGTGATTAGTTCGAATACCAGAGAGGAGAGATAAGTTTTACACTAATAATCATATCCAGTAGATGAGCAAAGTGACCCCCCCCCATCCTGTGAAAACCTAATGCTGTTATTCGAGAGCAAAAAAAAAAACTTTTTTTTAACAAAACTTTTTTTTAAAAAAAACTTTAAACAAGAGGAAGGTCAGAGATTTCAAACTATCTCCTCCCACTGGGCAACACCGAGTACTCCAGCCAGTATAATTTTTGTGTAAAAAAGTTGACTATTATTAATTATTTTTTGCGGAAACCAGGCTCATAATCCTGTTGATTAGATTTGGAAGAAGGTCCACCAGACGTAGATGGTTCGTTTAACGAAAGAGCAGATATCCCAGAAGTACTTCCATCTGAGAATGGCTCTGTAGACATGTTAGCTTGACGAGACTCTCGAATTCCCGTATAAGCTAACTCTGGAGCAAGTAATGCTTTCTTATTTGCACGTGGTGGAGGACGATATTTCTCCATGTGCAGTTTGTCATATTGAAGTTGCCTACCTGCATTGGCAAAATCTTCAA
>KZ651980.1:80756-106687 GCA_001010745.2 Gerris buenoi | reverse complement strand
TTTTTTTTTTTTTGTGATAATATCATTGCATTTTTGTGAGCTAATTTCCTATGATACTAAATTGTTCCAAGGATAGCAATACAATTATATAGTTGCATTGGTATTTATATGGACTCCATATGAAAAATATAATATAATATTTTAATAAATATAATATAAATATAATATTTTTTTACCATTATTTCTATAAAGGTTTTTTTATTTAAACATTTAAGCGTGCTTTTTTTTTTTGGAAACAAACTAAAAAAAAACAGTTTGCCTATTAGTGTGGCATATAGCCTCCTCGCTCCTTATTTCGTAGACTTTGGTGATTTCATGCTTTTAAAACCTATTATTTTAAAAATATATATTTTAATTTTCCTTTCGTTTTTAAAATCTGTCATAATTCTTTTAAATTTTACATAAATTAAAGTATCAATTTAGTAAATTTGTGACAAGTAGATTTTGATATGTTGGTTCGAAAAAATTAAGCGTCAGACAGACATGGAACCAGTAATGTTCCCAGTAATTTCTGAATCGGATTTCTCTAAGGAGTATATTGAAGTCGAAAACATAAAAAATGTTCCGTTTAACAAATTGATGAATATATTCCAAGGGCATTGCCCTCTTTTCAGTAAATAAGGCTCCACTTGACTGAACAGACACAGGACCACAGATGGACATAACATTTTTTGTATAAAAAATAAATTATTTGGACTCGACTAACAAATATAACTCAAAGCATAGTTCGACTAGCTAGCTAAATAGTGGACACTTGAGAGTAGAAGTAAAGAAAACCTTTAAAGATAGGGGAAAAACATTCAGCTTAATATCTATGGAGATGGGAGCGAAACATACAGCTTAATACCTATGAAGATGGCAGATAAACGTACAGCTTAATATCTATAGAGATAGGAGAGATATATACAGCGTTATATCTAGGGAGATGGGTGAAAAACATACAACTTAATACCTATGGAGATGGCAGAGAAACATACTGTGTAATATGTATTGAGAAGGATGAGATATATACTAGGTTATAACTATGGAGAGGTGTATGAGACCCAGAAGCTGAAGGATTGTTTATTGTTTATTAAGATAACAATTGGATTCCATTTAATTTTGCATAATTTCCAATTCTATATGCCATTTCTATAAAAATCTTCAGAAGTCTAGAAAACCATATTATATATTTATATTCTTGTTTCAATCTCAAGTATTTCTCTGTGCTATATCTTCAAATATTACCTGAATATAATAATTCTTAATCTAAGAATCGTTCTGTTCGTCCTCGATACTGTCCCAGCACGGTGTAATCTCAATCAGCCTTTTTTAATTAAGTAACCCTTTGCCTATAAAATTAATGTATATATTTTATCTTTATTGTAGTTAATGAGAATTTATTATACACCTTATCATTTCCACAATATTTATTATTTAATTGAACCGCTAACAGTGATTTTTTTCTTGAAGAGCTTATATCATAAACTATTACTGAGTAAGCGTCTTATTATTATCATTCTATTATTATTAGTAGCTCTAGTTTTACTGTGTTTGAGAGATAAGAGCGTCGATGGAGGCCATCTTAATAAATAAAAAGAAACAGTTTCTCCACGCAAGGAAATACTTGTTTATTTACCAAAGCTGCTTCGGTGAATAAACAAGTATTTACTTCAATGGAGAGAATGTTTCTTTTTATATATTACTGTAATTTGTAATGGACAGAATAATGCAGACTGTAATATGTTTAGTGCCAGCAAATGAAAATATTATATTAGTTAGTTTACTATAGTTGTTTAATAGTAATAGTTGTTTTTTAGTAGTAATTAAGTTAATTTTAACAATAGTTGTTACTAATAAACTAATAAAGTAACTTCTTCTACTTCGTTCTAAAAACTTGAAAAGATAAATTGTAAAATATATTTTTTCATGTTATAAAAATTGCTTCAACTAAAATTCAAACTTACATTATTTAATTTAAGAAGCAGGCATTTAAACATTCAGCCGTAAAATATGGCAGCTAGTGTAAATATCAAGGGAAAACATTAGGACCAACATTGAGAAGTACCAAGAAAAACTTTTTCACTTAAATGCTAATTAAGAGTTTTTTCCCCTCTTAGTGTCTGACAATTTATCTCCATTTCTTCGTTCATTATTTTATAAAACTTTTGATATAGGCATTTTTTTTTTTTTTTGCATTCATCAAATTATATTATGTAAACCAAGTTATTCGTTATGTTTACGAAATTTGTCTTTAAAAAAAATATAGCCATAGAATCGTAAGTATTTGAACTTCCAAATAATTGCAAAACTTCCAAAATAACTGGCAGACGTTATGTTAGAGAATTGTTTAACGATTTATTTCTTGATTGAAAACCAATAATGAATATTAAATTTTACAAGTATATTAATCCGACAACCTTCCTGAGCTCCAACGCATGGCTGGATTGAAAAGAGTATCGATAAAATAAATATATTATAATATAAACCTTAGGTTATAATAATTGTGGTCCTTAGTGGGAAGTTTTTTTCCGGGAGGCTTTTACACCCGAAAGCGCAGGCCACTTAGGCGGGTCATAGAACAAACAAGGGTTAGGGACCGAAATCATTACACCCTCGTGTGAAGATATGGTCGTTGACCATGACTCCCCTCCTAGTTGCAATACAACAAAGAGTATCATCATGATTTCCAGGCCGAAACCTGGTGGTGCCACTCTTTCGAGGAGCTTCTAATTTCTTTAAACAATGCTGGGGGGACATTAAGCGGGAGGCCCGGTCAAGTAATCGAACCCATAGCTGTGGTCAGAAGTGGTCACTCATCCATCTTCTGACCCTGCTCGAGACTGCTTAACTTTCCTTGTCGTAAGGCGAGAGCTTTAGCCTCCGAGTCACCCAGGCCCCCTTGGTGTACTTGGTGTGCCCTTACTACCACACGTAGGTCTTGGCATTACTTTTTTTCTCTTTTTAACTTTAAACAAGAGTTAGAGACTCCAACAGTTGGTAGCTAGCTCTGAAGGGGTATGGTTGATAAGCATATACTTCTCAAATCCCAGTAAATGCCTCACTAGATTTTCCAACCTAAAATCCCTCCCACGTTCAAGTCCTTGTTTTTGGACAATGCGCCATTGTTGTGGCTAACGGGAGAGGATGAGGGCGAGCTTAAAACTAAAAAGTAAGTAAAAGAAAATCCCAAGCCATCCAAGGCAGTAGAGGAATGACCTGGAGCTCACGACGAGATCTGACATAAAGTTTACTCACCTTTCACTTATTAATGTACTTATGTAATCCTATTTCATCCGCACCGACAATGAAGATGGTCTTAAAGCAGATTTGTTTATGAAAGAATTATTATATTACGTGAGAAATAATTTAGTCTAATCTTTTTAATCCCTTTATAAAATGCGGCTCCTACATCAAACAATATTGGTTGAATATTATTTGTATAAGAATAATTTCAGTATTTCTCCAATCCAGGAGATACTGTGCAAAAAAGTGTATGACTAACATCATGCTAGAATTTTGTATATAAAAAAAGTTATCTTCAGGACTAATATTCTAAAGCTACATTGAAGAAGAGTTGTGCTCTCTAACTTATTCTAAATGATAATCTATGAGGATATGTATAATATCCTATAAAATTATATAGTTCATATTCTGTTCACAAACTGTCTCAGTGATACGGGGCTGGAACAAGTATATGCACTTCTGCCAGGACATCGACCTTAAAATCCTAAAGAGAAAAAGTTAATCCTTTTTTCTGCCATTGCACGTGCTATGTAAAACACATGATTCCTTTTACAGTTCTGTATTTCCTTCATTCAGTAACTTCGCCTTTTCTTCGTTTCTTACATTGCATTGACACACACACATATAAATATATATATTATAAATTGCCAACATGATTTTTTTGTACATGTTGTGAAAGTAGGTGCAAATAACATGGTAAAACTGATTAAAAAAAAGGATTTTTTTCCCCATGCATTAGGACTAAATCATGTTCCATTTAATAATGCAAAAATACTAGAAAAGAGAAAACACTCTAAAAGAAAATTATTAGAAGCAGTATTCATTTCTAGTTACCCCAAAAATATCAAACTTAGTTTTTATCTTTAGCTTTTTTAATTTTAACCCCTGAAGACACAAAAAAAGAATATATAAGAGAATTTATTTTTGTTCCTTTACATTAAGTCTGGCCGGAATACCTACAATAAAAACTCATTGGCATTAAGTGGTTTATTTTGAAAATCCATAACACAGCACACATTATTCCTTCTTCTGCCACTCATAAAATAAAATTATTTTATTAGAGTACAGTCGGTAATCATTATGAGAAATTTTATGTTTATATTATTCCCCATCAATTTTTTTTTATTTTTTTATTTATTTAGTTCTATCATTTTATTTCTGCTGTGTAATCGTAAGATATAAATTGTTTACGTTTCTCTCAACCATGTTTAATTAAGGAGATTGGAATTAGTTTTTATTTAGACTTAATCGGATGAGTTTGAAATAAATCGATAAGGGTTTATTCGGTTAGATAAGTTGTTGGAAGCTCCTGGGGATGGAAACAACTAAACTAAGTGTTTAGGTGGATAGCTAAGTCCCCTCCGAACTGCAGCTGCCCTCAGTTTAAGTAACTTGGTAACCTCATTCTCACCTGAACTTCACAAACCGAGAACATCCATCTTAAGCTTCCTTCTTGAATAAATGAATAACAAGATATGGATGGACCCATGTCTGCTCAGCCATCACTAAAATATCATATTCTTCACCCTTCCTTTTTTACCCCAAACTAAAGTCAATGTAAACATAGCTGCAGGAGTAAAATAACCTGCTTCTGTTGTTTGAAAATAAACATTTTTAAAACATCATAGGGAAGTACTTGCATCTAGTGCTTTTTAGGGTTTAATAGAATATTAAGGCCAATTTACACTTTGATTAGTACAAGTGTGAGTGATATAAGGCGGTTGGAGGAGGAACATTTTTTCTGGTATATTTCAACTTAAAAAACCAATAAAAAATACAATTTAAAATATATGTATATCTTTTTAATTTACTTATTAGTTGCTTTCATTTGTAGTACCAAGTAAATTTGAGAGAATTGCAATTGCACATAGAATAAATATTTTACTTCTCCATATTTTTACTCAGGTGGGTCAAAATGAGGCTCCAGTGCTCAAATTTCAACTCTCAAATCAACCTTGGCATTAGGTTTTCTAGGAGAATCTACGAAAAAACGACCAGGAGAGTGATTCTGCAACTTTATTTAATAGACAATATATGCATTTTAAGACAGCGTATTCATGATCTAATACCAAACTTAGTCAAGAAGTAATAAACAGCTAGGTTTTCGAGTGTAATCCGTGTCACGAAGGGGAGGAAGTTCGCTTCCACTACTGTAAGCACTTTCAGGGGTGTGTTGCATCGTGATGTTTACTTAAAGCAACAAGACATATCTACTGATAACTGGAATAAAGGACGGCATATTTATAGTTCTTTCTGGAACGAAGATTATACCTGGATACCCCGGGGGTTCCTTGAGTCAGATTTATCCTTTGTCGACTGACATACGTAGAAAATAAAATGTTTGGGTTGGAACTACACTAAAGTAGAGAACTATTGAGAACTCATTATTAGATTTAAATGACATATGAACATTTGACAAATGAAAATTAAGTTTGTAAGAACATCAGAATATATCTGAAACTAAGTGAACATTTGCATCAGTCCCTCAAGTCCCGAGCCACACGCCCTAGGACCTAGGTCCAATGTTCTAAGTCCCATTTTACTTCCCACTAGCCTTTAGCCCAAGACAAATTAGCCTACCAAACAGTGCAAGCACTGCAGATGGATCAGGTACCCATCACCATCACATATTTTTTAGGGTCAAACTGAGCTCGTCAATTTGACTACCATTAGCATTCCAAGGTTATTAAAATATTTGACTCTGTTAGGCCTTTTATCTTCTTGTGTGCTTTTTATATTATCTTACATGCATATTATACTCGTATTTTGATTATAATTAAGAAGCAGGGACATCAATATAATCAATGCAGCAGCATCCCGTTACTGCCTTAAGCCTTAAGTCTCTCTTTTAGTTTCTGTGTCCTTCAGCATTTAAGCTCTAACGCTCTGAAATCACAAAAAGTAGCTTTATTGACGTCGAGCATATTGATTTTGACGAAGAAACTTTCAAATTTACCTTTATCAAGATGTTTCTGATCATTGTTTAATAACTAAAGCATGAGGGCATTATTTCATGTATCATTTTACAGTTATTGTTAGCCTAAAATTTAACATAAAATTTCAACTGAAGAAGTCTCGTAAAGTAATAATAAAAAACAAATAAGATTAAGAGGTGGTTTAGAAGGAGGTGAAGGTTAAGGTTGCTCGCAGGAAGGTTTCTGCATTTAAACGAATTAGCAATTGAAAACCAACTCCTACTGGTTTGCAGAATGATCAATGTCAGCATTGACTACAAGACGATCCTCTTGAATTTCAATAAAAACTGAAACCCAAGTAAAAACTCTCTCACCACTTAACAAAAATAGTCTCTAGTGTAGCGCAAGCTTCCGACAGAGCGACAGACAGATAAGGAACCAAAAATGTTCCCTGATATCTAAAACGGATTTCTGAATTGGAATTTTTGAAAAATTAAACATTAAAAAAATCGTTTTTTAGAACGATTACACCATTGCCACAATGATGCAGCCACCCAAAATAGATTTTTTTTTTTTCACAATTCGTAAGTCTATCTTCAACTTGGAAATACTAAGTAGGGGAGGAGTGGGGCTGATTGTCTACAGAGGTAAGTTATCACCATAGTCTGTCTGACGTAATTAGAGGGATGAGAGTAAATCTAGGCCCTAAAGAGTTTCCCTGTGTATAGGGATCAACATTGTTACTAAAGTTTAGTTCCTTTATTTCGACATACAGCCGCGTCACATTATCCATTTTCATATGATGATTTCTACTTTTACTGTTATTTAAGATTCACATTCCCTCTTTTTAATTGAAACTGTTGCAATCAATGAGTAACGTAGCGTAATGGTACCACCTCTATTTTCATGAGTTGTTTGATTAATTTAAACTTTTCCACACCTATAAAAAAGACTAAAAACATATATCATGGAGCTTTAGGGCTGCTTGTCACAAGCCTTGAGTGACTGCTGACAGCCTCTAACTTGATAACAACCAGCCCCATTTAATTTTTTATTACTATAAATACTCTCAATAATTTATATATCATATTTTGATATTAATTGTAATTCTGAACTATTAAAATAAAAATTAATTAAAATGTAAATCTAATTGAATTTTTTTTAACCCTAGAAAATGGTAAGAGAGTATAAACCATTCACTTCAAAAGGGCTATACGCTCACACTTCTGTGATGGAAGATATGAGAGCTGTTAAATTGAGAGGTTTCTGTTTTAATTGTGAGCCATTCTCTTTTTTTTAATATACATACTATTATATTAATGCTTTTTTCATTGTTATTTTTTGCTTAATAAAGAGTCTATTGTTGCTTTTTTAAATTACATTTACCTTGTGACACACCCTACTGTACCTACCCCACTGCAAGTGACAACCTACCCCAATAAGGAGATGGTTGTCATAAAAAAACTGAATATGTTAAAAATTAAAGAAATAATACTTCACTTTCATTTTCATATTTAAAACTGTAGTCTAGATAAGAAAAATGTTATATTCTGCCAAAAAGAAATCACGAAAATATGAAGTACAAAAAAATAGAAAAATATATATATATATATATATATATATCAATATGCATATTTAAAAAAAAAAAAAATAAGTATTGTAATTATTGTATTAAGGTGGAATACATTTTAATTTTAATTTGAATAGTCAATATTGTTTTAATCAGCTCTCACAATAAATATGTAATTATGACAACCAGTCTCTCCAATAAATAATTATTTGTTATTCAGTGTGTAACAAATTATGAATTAAGCTTGAATATTGTTACAACTATGTGTTTGAACTACGTTTATTTATATAATCAAACTCCAGACCATTTAGCGCCCTGAATATGGTGAATTTAGTAATATTTATTTTAGTGGACTCAACATTAAAGGCACAAACATCACATTTAATTTAAGTCATTTACTTTTATCTCGTTATAATCAAGAAACTAGATTTAGCAACAACTTAAGAGGCCCCATCAACTCGAGTAGGAAGGTAGTTAGAATTTAATCATTGAAGTTATGTTGCATCATGCGTGGTCAGTAGCTGGATGGGTGACAGCTACATCTGACCACAGGTCTGGGTTCAATTTACCGACTGTGCCCCCTCAGTGACCACCTAGCGTTGTTAAACAAATGAAAAGCTGATTGAAAGATTTAGCCACCATGTTTCGGCCTGGAAAACCATGGTCGGTCCTTTTTTGGTGGTTTGAAAAATCGATAAAACGAAACCAGAGTTGACAATACATGGTTTACCGACCAACAATGCACTTGTGTGTGAAGGGCTTGATAGACTGGTATTTAAGCAGTATTAGATTGATAAAAGGTTACACCCACATATAAAACGATAAAAGGACCCACTTCGTGTATGTCTTTGGGCCCTAGAGGCTCCCGTTAAAAAAAGAGAGAAATAATTAGAAGAAAAAACACGAAAACAACATTCATGTATATTATATTATTATGATCTACATTGTAATATTACGCTTATATACCAATTCTGTGCATTTGAAAATCATCTACCTCCGTGGTGCAACGGTTAACAATTATGACTGCTGAAGAGGTCAGTGAATTGATCTCGTTTAATTGAGATTAACATTAAGATTTTATACAGATAGATCAATTGCTGACTTAAGCTGACAGTTGGTTTACCTATAAAATATCTTTCACTGAGACGAGTCTCGAGTCACAGATTTCGTTTCGTCCAAGCTAATTTACTCTACCTCACCTAAAGGATTTTCACTTTAAAAAAAATTGATTATCTGATATTTAAAACAAAAAAAAGATGACCCATTTTTAATTAAGTCAGTAGGAATATGTGTGTAGGTAGAATATTTGCGTAGGTTTTCTTCACAATATTGTTCTGAATGAAACTCGAAATGAGAAATTTGTGGAATTATTATCAAACCACATCAACAAGATATATGATGAATATCTGTTCTATTGGTTTTGAAATAATATTGATCCAGCTAATTCTTCAATTTTTATCCAATATATCCAACTCAGTTTTAATTCTTATTATCACGGAACGGATTTTGGTTTGATTTTCAGCTGTCGTTCTTGGTAAAAATATTGAACCCATTAACATTATTTTTACATAAATATGTATTTGTATTTCTTCAGTGGAGAATAAACTTATATGTTAACGTTATCAGAATGAGATTTTAAAATTTACATAAAACATTCACCCAAATGAGCCAATACGAACAGCTTAGCTCATAGTATTAAATATATTTTGTACTATAGTGATCCTAACTTAAAGATTATATTTTATATCGGAAATAAGTTTGTTTCTAATTAATTTGCATTAGACAATAGTATTTAATTATTAAATTGTCATAGTTTAATAATTAGTTGTAAGATGTGGAAAATTTTAGGATTATTTATAATTCGTCTCTCTAGCATATAATGAAAAGAACAATACTCGTACATAATAGAACATAATTTCTATAATAGGATTATAAAGATACAAATCAAAATAGATATGTGTTATGAAGATGTCAGATTAGTTACAAGAAGCGTCTGTTTATAGACGTTAGTAGTATTTTATAGATACGATCTAGAAATATGGAACGATGGGAAAGAGAGAGGGATAATATGTGTATAAGTCGGGGCCGTATTGCTAGATAGGAGCGAGGGAAAAGGGCGTATTGACGGGGTGGGGCTGTAACCATGGTTACCCGTGAACTGGGCCTGGCCCAGCCTAAATCTTTAGGGTTATACTGACACGGCTAGCACCTACCGAGTGCTTCCTAATTATCATACCTAACTAATATCATGTGTAAACCCTTTTATCTACGCACGAGTCAGTATAAACAATCTTTATAGTTATATTTACTTACGCTAGAGCGAGACAACCCCCGACCTTGCCCAACCGAACTGAAATAAAACCAGCTATAAAGTTAAAACAGCCACCCTACATTCACAGGAAGTGCTTTAAAAAATGAACGGTATAAAAAACAGGGTTTTGTCTGGCCATAGCGCCCTTCTACTTACTTTCCTAGCATTTCTCTCCTCGTAACTTTTAAATCTTTTCTCCTACTAGTCACAACTACTCCGTTTCTTGGTTATACCCCGTAATAAAATAAAGTAAGACCACAAGCTACAGTTCAATCTATAAACTAGGTCATCACACTTATGCTTTTTTCTTCTTTCTTTCATATCATAGTTTTGTTCTTTCAGTTACTTTATATATTCCTTTGGCTAAACAAAAAAGTGCATAGAAATATTTTTGTAAACTAGTTAAACATTTTTCTTCTGGTCTATTTGCCAATACGTTATTAGAAATATGTTTATTTTACAGTAAGTTTCAAAAACTTTGACAACAAAAATATATTTGTCGTTACCAATTGTATGCTATAATTGTGGAAGCAAAAAAAAAAAAAACCTTAAACTTTCTGAATATACGTAGAACCAGACTATTCTGCAATACTAATTAATTCATTAATGTAACGAAATTGAGTGACTTACTGATTGCACGTCATAATTTTTAGATGCTGGACCATCTCTTTTTCTAATCTTGTGCCATTTTACTTCCTAATTATCAATAACACTATTTGCAGTTGTTTAAAATAGATTGAACACTAATTTACAGCTGCTCTTGTCACCTCTACCTACAAACATTTACTAAACCCGCTCTACAGAGTACCTAAACTCTCCAGACCGACTGGCTCTGCTATCATCTAAAGAGGCCCACTTAGGTCTTAATTTAGATATTCTAATCTTCCTCCACTGGCAAAACTGACCTAAATTTCAAATATTAAAATATTTATATGCTAAAATTAAAAGGAAAGAAATCAGTGTTTAGAAAATACACTATACCTAAAGTAGTATAGTGTAGGAGTATACGTTTTCTTGTGCAGAACATTCATTAAGTTTGCAAGAAATATCCCTGCTTGAGCATATTAATTAGTTAAATTTTGCTGGTCAATCCAGCTTTGGTGCTCTGCCCAACAGAAGAAATTGGCCTAACTTTCCAGTATACTCCGCGAACCATTCTGCACCTCTCCATTTAGATAATTCATGGTTATACCTTATGTTGGGGCGATAAAAATTTCCTAAAAAATCATTATTATCAATAAAAATCATTGGGACCTCGTGAAGTACTTCAATGTGATTTCGTGTCCAGAGCAGGATAACCTCCACCTGGTGCCAACAGCAGTCAAAGCGGTAAAAAATAATATTATAATAATTGCAATGATTGATGTTGAATGATTGACCTACTAATTCTTATTCTATTTAAATAAAGTATAATTAGAAATAAAATAACATCACTGTGAATAATATTAACGAATTAGACATAAGCAGTTTCAACTGTATTTCAGTGTCAATCAAAAAGCAATACTGACACTTGTTATTATATCTTAGAACACATAAAAGTAGTCATTTAAGAAAATATTTAAGTACATAATATAGTATAACCTTCATGATGCCTCCAACATAAAATATCGATAATTATTAATTAATTCAATTCAAAAAGTTTTTTAAGTATCCTGTAACTTTGATATACTGCTTTTTGTTATTTAGGTACACGAGCGTCCCTTGTTAGGTCAAATAGTTTAGAGAATTATCTCCAAGAGGTAATATTCGGGCAGTGGTAGGTTTAATTTAGAATGGTTAGGGTTAGTGCGTGGGCGCTGCCTGTTGGTTTACTCCCACACCCCTCCACTCCCCGATTTATAGGGCTTTAATTTTATGTTTTAAGACTCGGCTTGCTTACTTACTCATGCTCGTAGAAAGGCGATTAGGACTAAGGCTCACTTAAGTAGACCATGGGATTAATCTAGCACCAGGGATTTTTATTTAAAAAAAATCATTGTACAATATTTATATTTAATGAGTAATTAGACAAAGTAAAATGACCTTTTAAAAACGTGTTATAATATTANTAATATTTTATAATATTAATAAAAGAGATAATAAACACTTCTTAAAGACAATAAACTGATAGATAATAAATTTTAAATAATGCTTGATGTACAGAATTGCAGGGAAAATTATATTTTATTTGAAATAAAGGTACTTTTTAATTAAGCGCCTTTCCGTTGAAAATTACCACCAGCTTCCGTCTCTAACCACTTCCAACCAACTTCACTATGAAAGGAAAGGGGTTTAGGGGTGGTTAGAGGGGGTTAGCTGGTGGTGATATTTATCGGGAGGGCGCTTAATTAACATATTACGAAAGCTGGATTATTAGGAAGCAATGAAGCAACGAATACACTGAAGCCTTAAATGAAAAGAATTCACTAGAAACCCTTAATCAGAACGTATTCCAAAACATAAAAACTACGAATTATGTTTCGAATTCATTATTGATTTAATTGTAAACACAATTGAATCCATCTATGAGCGGAGTTGGATATCATATAAGGTGGTACGAGATCGTGGGTTCGATTCCTCACCGTGACGCTCTGATTTATATGGCTCACTATTGATCACGTCATACTCGCTTCGGTGGTACAATGTACATAGGTGATATGTGAAGTGGCTGGAACTCACTACCACGGGTATAGTTTAAAGGGCCTAAGTGATGGCCTAGTTGCTAGGTTTGAACAAGTGGTTCGTCCTACCCGTATAGTACTAGTACTAGGACCTTACTACTACCGTGCTCGTGCTACTACTACTAATAGTTGGATGTTGTGTTAATTAGCAATTCTACCTACTTCTTAATAGAGATCCTATTAGACTATTATATATGACTAGAGATCCTATCGACTATTGATAAGAATTTCTCATTTTATTTTTAAATAAAGGCAACTTTATAGTATATATTGACCAACGTGGATTGTGGATTGTAGAATGATGGATAAGAGCTTTTATAGAGATCAAATATAAGTCACTGATAAACCTGTGAAATGTGATTATCACGAAGTTGCCTCGCTCTTCCTCTCATCTCAATATTAAACTTTGACATGGAGAAAATCAAGACGAAGCAACTAAAAGTTATTCGGAATGAAAGTAGGCTTTGTCGATGAAAGTTGGCCACATATTAACCAGACCAAAAAGCACATGGGTTTAGAGCATTTAAATAACTTTTCTATCGTAAAATCTAGATATTAATCCCAGCTTTACCGGCTTCCCCTTTTTAGCTTCCATACTGAGAGTTACTGTAAAGTTCAAAATAAATATTAAGTCCTAACTGGGAGGAAAATGTAAGGAGTATAACTATTTTACTCAAGGCAATAAAGGCAACGAGAAGAGGATGTGTTTCAAACAGTGAGAATAGCAGTGCAAACAGGATTTGTCGTAGGGAATTCTATCGAGTGGCTGTTCGGGGGATGGTAAAGTGACAATCCAAGTTCTCCATGGAAAAGGATCTTTCTTATCGAATCCCTTCAAGACTCAAGACGGATCCAGACGAGTCAGTTTCCCTCGCTAGTTGAAATCGCCCACCCCTATAGTGTTGGATTTCAAACTGAAATATCCACCCTCGCTCTCTGAAATCATTGCGGTTTTAGAAGAAACTCGCACCCACTCTCAACTCAAGATCTCCTAAAATTCCCTTTTCAAACTTGAGATATCACTGTTTGACAGTTAAAGGAATTAAACGCGGAGTGGGAACCGCCTAAACCACCACTCCAAACACGCCCTTTCAAATCTCTCAATCAGCCAAAATTGAAAATTGTTTAATTTAAGCATGTACCTAGATTGATGTCATTTAATAGAAGGGACCTCAAAAATAATCAAATTCGGGTAAAATTTAAAATAGATTTTAATTTTAGTACTACTATAAAAATATACCTTAAAATAAGGCATAACACACAAAACATTTCTTGTAGCATTTAAAAGACCTAATCAAAGCTTTTATTCGTCATTGTAGCTCAAAAACTAAATGTTATCGCCTTTTTACACTTTCACTAACTATTGCTTCCGAGCTTACCGAAGGTAGCGGATAAGGTTCACTTTTGAGAACGAAAAAGTTTTATGCCTCCGATTTTAAAAATTCCAAGACAGAAATCTGTTTCAGACATCAGGGAAAATTTTCGGTTCCGTGTCTGTCTGTCTGTCGGTCTGTGTGTGCGCGAATTTTGAAACGTCCGACGATAACTTGAGTAATTCTTGACCGATTTTGATGAAATTTGGTATACATGTTTATTTTACCAATGCTTAGGACGAGTTCGTTGGACAACGATATCCGTTCAAGGGTTCACGCGCAACGCTCACGTAAACGTTAACTTTAAATTTAAAATTAGAATTTTTGGTCGGGAAAAAAATTAAACCTGATCTATTCAATGAGACGAACATTTTTTTCAAGTACAATTTTTTTGTATTTTTTTTGAAGTGTTAAAGATCGCTAAAAACTGTTAATAATTGTTCTTACACAATAAACAATATAACCATATTATAACGTTAATGTTAATGTAAAAATGAAGTACATGATAGGATGCGAGGAAGCTATGTGCCACTCTAATTGGCAGTCAATTTTTTTTATTTTTACCACAACTAGGTGGGAAACTATTTCGGCTAAATGTATATTGTATGAGAAAAATCAATAATCATTGTTTAAAAATAAATTGTCTTTCGTTTGCATCTTAAGAGTGATCTAATATCTTTAATAAAAAACATTGTTAAATAATCACTTCATAAAAATTCCCCCTTATGCCATCACCACGAATGTGAAATTTTTATTTGTACTTGTTGTTTTATAATCTATTTGTTGCCAGAACCCCGAATTCGTGCCTGCATTGTATCAGCTGTTATTGGTAATGGCAGTTTGATGAATATGAAATAATAAAACAATACATATATGCACTTTCAGAAAAAAGGGCGGATGCTAGGGTCAAAAAAATTGTCTGACTAATAAGCCCAATATCGTTTTGCTGCATATTATAAAAACAAAAAAAACTCTTTATCTTTTACCTCTCTGCTTGACGTCTGACTACAATAAAGTTATTTTGGGAGATGTCTTTCCTTTTTCCTTATCAGTTGATTCCACTGCACATTTATTGATTCAAAAGCTTTTTTTACCACAATAAATCACCAAACACACCAGGCTAATTAAACTCACCAGGCAGTACAATCACCACCAGGCAGTAAAATCATCACGCTAATGAAACTTAGAGGTAAAAATTGCTTCGATTCAATTACACTCAAAATTTAACCCATAATGAATTAAATTTAGTGCAACATAATTCGTAGTTTTTATGTTTCGGACTACGTTCAGATTAAGGTTTTCTAGCGAATTCTTGCCATTAATTTTTTTTAGCGTATTCGTTGCTTAATTGTTCCCTAATAATCCACTTCCCTTTCGGGATTTGTTAATTAAGCGCCCTCTCGTTGAATATTACCACCAGCTAACCACCTCTAACCACTTCTATAACCACCCCTAAACACCTTTCCTTTCATAGTGAAGGTGGTTAGAAGTGGTTAGAGGCGGTAAGCTGGTGGTGATTTTCAACGGGAGGCCGCATAATTAAAAAGTACCTTTCTTTCAAAAAAAAAATTTCCCCCTGAAATTCTGTACATTGAGCAGTATTTAAAATTATTATCTATCGGTGTATTATATTTTTAAAAAGTTATTATTATCTCTTTTATTAATATTATAACACGTTTTTAAAAGGTCATTTTACTTTGTCTAATTACTCATTAAATATAAATATTGTACAATGATTTTTTTTTTTTAATAAAAATCCCTGGTGCTAGATTAATCCCATGGTCTACTTAAGTGAGCCTTAGTCCTAATCGCCTTTCTACGAGCATGAGTAAGTAAGCAAGCCGAGTCTTAAAACATAAAATTAAAGCCCTATAAATCGGGGAGTGGAGGGGTGTGGGAGTAAACCAACAGGCAGCGCCCACGCACTAACCCTAACCATTCTAAATTAAACCTACCACTGCCCGAATATTACCTCTTGGAGATAATTCTCAAAACTATTTGACCTAACAAGGGACGCATGGCACGTGTACCTAGATTACAAAAAGGAGTATAACAAACTTACAGTATACTTAGAAAAATGGATAATTTACCCTAACGACATTTTTATGGATTTTTAAATAATTCACCAAGAAAGACAGATTGAGTACAGTTTTTTGATCCAAATTGTCCATGGAAACTTAGACTCAATACAGATTGAACACGATTTTGATTTATATACGATACACTAAATTTTGGGATCGTATTTGGATCGAGTTTCATGGAATCACCTGGAATCGATCCTAGCATGCGCAGAGTGTGAGTGTCCCTATCAGAAACTATTCAAATCTGTCCCTGTGAACCAATGTGCGACGGACAGACGGACACATAAATCTCGGCGTAAGTGTTTTGAGAAGTGCAAACGGTTGGGTATATGGGACCGAAATTGGGCTAATTGTGACCTACCATCCGAATTCAATGAAATTTAGACGAGTAGTTTATAAGGAATAGTGGTGGCAGACTGACTCACCAACACGTGACCAAAAATGATCCCTGATGTCTTAAACGGATTTTTTGAAAGCTGAGACTTAAAAAATATTTCGTGCTTTAGAACGATCACAATATTTTCTTTACCTTGGGTAAGCTCTGACGTAAAATAATGTAATAATGACATGGCCTAATTGATAATGAAACATTTGACATTTTACAGCCATTGATTCTTATAGTGTGAACTTTTTATCCGAGGTACGTCTAGAAAGTAAGCTGCGTTTTACTGGTGAAAGAAAACAAAAAAAATTAAAAGTATCTATATTCTTTAAACTATTTTTCTACATAAGTACTACCAATTTGTAAGCACTTGTCATGCTGGGCACAGGCATTTGTATTCCTTCATCATAAAATGTTGCCACCTGTGATTTTACCCAAATGGTAACATGGTTACTGATCTCATCATCATCATTAAACCTCTTGCCAGCAAGATCAGCCTTTTGCCAGCAGATCAGACCTATCTCTTTTCCATTGAATCATCACTCATCTCATTTTATCCCACTATTGTATATCCACAGATCTATTTATGCATTTTTAGTGGTTTAACAATCCTCGCTAAGAGAGAACGAATTACAGATTTTGTCCCACATACGGTGGGATTTTCAATTAACTTGGCCATTTCAAACAAACATTCATTTCAACACTACGAAATGAAGACAACAAGTAGCGCATTCAAAATGGCGTCAAATACTTTATAATAAAGTCAAGGTTAGAACTAAGATAACAATGCTGCGGCGGTAAGAAACATAAACGGGATCTTACTTTCTGGAAGTGCCTCGTATATTATAGACGATGGTCGTATTTTATTCCATAATTTCGAATGTAATTACTTCATCCAAAACATAGTAAGAAGAAAGATTAAGTACTTAAGTTATATCTAAATCCTATGTAAATCTGACGTATCTTTCTCCACTCCTTCCTCAAAATAATCTTTAACGTGAATTTATCTTCTTTTTCGCAAATGCCGTGGATGAGGAGGCAAAGGATGAACGTCAGTCAGTATTATAAATAAAGATATACAAGGATAAACATTGAACCTGGATAAGTTTGTACAAGACAGAATATATAACCCAGCAAGATAACCCGAGTATAAAGAAAAGAGGTAATATTACCTTGGTTTCTTACAAAGCAAGAGGGTTTTAGATATGGTTTACAGGAAAGCAAGGGGTGAGGCTCAACTGATAAGAACCTTATCAAGGTAAATCCCTTCTGAAAAAAGGGGGAAACAAAATCTTTGAGACTATAACAGTAAATGTGGCAAAGCTGTACTCTTCTATCGGCTTTTTGTGAGCCGTATTCTCAGCCCTTACTGTTCATAAATTTGAATTTAGTGCTAGAAACCAACATTGCACTGTTGGATATATCATAAACATAACACCCAGATAAATTTCAGAAGGTTAGAAAAGACCGAATTGAATACTAGCCATTAAAAGAATAAGAATCAAATACAGTAGAGTCTCTCTAATCAAGATTTGATGGAACCAGGCATTGTTTGGATCACCGAAGGTTCAGATTAAAGGGAATCAGTTTTAAACGTCTGTACAACTAATTTTAGATATGTACAGCTATTACAATTTTTTTTTTTTTTTTTTTTTTTTTTTTTTTTTACCATAAAATGTCTGTGTTAAAAAATGTTTTAGTCTCTACGTATATAAAAAAAAACGTACCCCCTATGAACATTAATTCAAAGTTTATTGATCGTTCATTATTAGAAAATTATAGATTATCCGGGGAGATTTATTTATCAATTATTGCCTTGAGCGAATTATATGAAAAATCATCAATTATATGAAATTCGTAGTTTAGGATCCTAGAAGTTTTCGAAATATATTGATACATTAATTATATTATACATATGCTACAAAAAGTTTTACTCTATATAAATTAAATAGTTTTTGAGGTGTCAAAATAAAAAAAATAGAATTATGTATCTTCCTAATCTTAAAATTTTAGCTTCATTATATTCATCTTAATGTTATAAAAATAGCGCCACAGGAAACAAATGCGGAGATAACAGAGACCAAGTCTTGTCATAACAGAGAGTGACGATGAAATAAAAAAAAAGTGAAACAAAAAAAGGTAGATTGATAAAATGAGTGATAACTCGGTGAGAAAGAAATGAGATGGAGAGGGAGGGAAGAGACTCGACATGTCGGAAATGTCACTTGTTCCAAAAACATCACAAGTGAAGCTTTCATAGAGAGTGTATAGCTCCGGTGCTTTCTATGTTGTGGAGCTATGACTTGAAGGGGGCAGGTCCCCCTGGTGGAGATAGGAAACATTTTGGGAGACATTGCCTACCTCTCTTCTCGTTTATGTTTCTCCCTCTAGTCTACAGTTTCATACTCTTCACAATACTAGATGTTCAGGACAGAGGGTGGGTTTCATCTCCATTCATTCTACCTTCATATTCCCCAGGGGGAGCCATCTCTTGCCCCCCGACAACTCCCTCTTTAATAAAAAAAGCAAACTTAAAAAAAAGACAGCTAGAGTCCTTTTTTTTTACTCTATCTTTTCATATTTTTTTTTTTTTTTTTTATCACAGATTCAAAATGAACCTTCCCAAAAAAAGCTCAAGTCTAAAAATAATCCATATTCTCAACTCTTATTCTTTAGCGTCATTCATAAAAAAATGGTTTTAAGAATTGAAAAAAGTCGAAGCGACATTTTGATAAAGTGTCTATGTTAAGTGTCAGTCTGTCTGTAAAAAACTATGAAAAACACTTAGGAGAGTTTTTCCCTTCTCATATATAATATGTAATATACGAGTATAGTGTCAGAAAGTATGTATTATGATACAACTATTCAATTAGGAGATTTTTTTTTTAACGGATATATACGTTTCAAGCTACACAGAGTCATCAGGAAAAATGTCAGTTTATCTTTTGCGCAGACGCATACAGCTTATACTACTTAAAACTGTACATGAAGAAATTTAGGATTCATGTTAAATTCGAACTGAGAAATTAATTTTTAGCTATAACTATAACGTTTCAGGCTTACCTCTTGAACTCTGAAAAATAAATGGAAATACGATAATGTTCGAATACAGTTGTGCGTTCGATAATCCGAATATCAGTCATCTGAACGTCCAATTATCCGTACTATGGCATCATGGAAATAAAAATCAAAAGCCACCGCATAATCAATTCTTACAAAGAGCGTTGTTAGCGTTGCATTATAATTATATTTTCTCACCTTTCATTTACATTTGCATATAGATAAACTAAGATGCTTTTGTACAAACGTGGTTAATTTATTTTTAAATATTTTCAATTTGTTTTGGTGTATTTTTACAATATGAACCTCAACTACACAACAGTAATTCCGATAATCGACGCTCTGCTGCGGCGTTTCCCAACTCTATGGTCACGACCCAAAAAGGGTCGGGACAAAATATTTGAGGGTCAAGAAAAATCTTTGAAATTATGCAGATATATATTCGAAAATACATACTTACAAAAAAACATGATACTATATAAAAAAAGTTCAATGGAATTAAATTAGGAACGTAACTTTAATCCAATAAAGTATAAATAAATTGTTTCGATAAATTTCAAAGTATAAAGAAATAATAAAAAGAAGGAAAAGATAAAAACAAATAATTAACTTAACGAAGGAGTATAATAAAACTTGCTTGAAGCTTTAAACCCTTCTCTTTTTCCGTGAAAGGGTCATCAGCCCGCCATCACGAGTTCAAGAAGGTCGTATTTTATTCCATAACATATAATTTCGAATGTAATTACTTCATCCAAAACATAGTAAGAAGAAAGATTAAGTACTTAAGTTATATCTAAATCCTATGTAAATCTGACGTATCTTTCTCCACTCCTTCCTCAAAATAATCTTTAACGTGAATTTATCTTCTTTTTCGCAAATGCCGTGGATGAGGAGGCAAAGGATGAACGTCAGTCAGTATTATAAATAAAGATATACAAGGATAAACATTGAACCTGGATAAGTTTGTACAAGACAGAATATATAACCCAGCAAGATAACCCGNTTTGGGGCCATATGTATCCTTGCAATAGGGTATGCAATATGCAATACACATCAATGTAGGGCCTCGAAAATGTTAAAGTTCTCCTTAACATTTTCGCGACTTATAGGCATCAAAAAGGTTGGAAAACGCAATGATAAAAGACTACTATACCTTATTTTGTATGATACACGTGCATAGGTTATTTTTAATAAAAAAAAAAATATAATTAGCTCAACATAATATGAGGGCTTAGGGACTAGATTAGACTAGTAGAGAGATTGACTTCTATAAAAGTATATCAGAAGACTCTAAGCAGCCCCATACCCCATACACGGTCAAAATGTTTGCGCAAACATTTTGACCGTGTATGGGACTGCTTGATGTTTGCACAAACATGATGTTTGACGTGTAGGACCTAAATTTGCCCGACATCAGGTTTGCGCATAATGTTCGATCGTGTATGGGGGGCCTTTAAATGAAAGACTAATCTGTTGAGGTTGAAAGCCTTCCAAAACTGTCATCTCCTTTGATCAATTTCCAACCATTTTCTAAAGTGTTTAAACCATCATTGCAATTGTGGTTTGTAGTTTAAGGGTTCTTTCCTGTATACATTTTAAATCGTCGTGTTTTGTCTGATATCAGTTTTTTGATTGCAACTAGTTTCACTTAGTTGTTCATACATAATACCTACTTTATGTTAAAAATACATAAAAAAATGCTTTTCAATCTGCTCATCGTTATCAGGTCAGGTATTTGGTTAAGGTGTTAATACAAACATAAACAGCAATAAAGAAGATGTCGTCAACAGTTATCTGGGTTAATACGTAAGGCGTCTCTACAAACTTCAGCTTCAAACTTCTAGTAAGACTTTGCTTAATCGTAAATCGTAATGCGTCTTTGCTTTAATCGTTAATAACCTTACACGATTCTAAAGTTATCCGAGCCAAAATAAATTTGGTACTACGTTAGACTGTTTCTCCCCTATGTTTTTGTTAAAATATAAATAACAAATAACAGACTAAATAACTACCAAAGCAAAGGGATGTATAGTCGAATATACTTTGAGAAAAAGGAATACCACAGTCTAAACAAGAACATTTAGTACACCTTCTTTTGATTGTTACTCCCCTCTTTTTTTATAAGAGGAGTAAAAAACTAAAGAAGTGCCATAATGTTACGTTTGTAGTGATGCAAATCTATATATGAGGTATGTATTTACTTTAGAAATTAATTAGGTACTATAAGGAAGTTACATACGCCCTTACATTTTATGTTCTGTTCATTATCTTTCTTATATTAAAAAAATCCTTTTAATGAATATAAAAATTAATATTTAAATGACAGGTAATAATAATTGACTCATAATATGTTAATAACTATACAGCAAAGGATATAGTCGGGGTGCCCATAGGCAAAAAGTCACATATACATTAGGGTGGGCCGAAAAAAAAGAAAAAAAAAAGAATTTGAAAAAGTCCAACCTCGTAATACTTGTGTATGCATTAGAAACTATCATACGTAAAATTTCGGCCCGATCGAATGACACTTAGGTGGTGCACAATCGCTTCAAAGCTTTAAGAAACAATATTTTTTTTAAAAAAATTTATATTTAAATTTTTTAAAATATTTTAGTTATTTTTAGTCACTTATTAGCATCTATTTTCTCTTTGCTAATATATTATTTGATTGCAGGAAGAAAATAAAAAAGTTAATTATAGGCTGAGATAAGTCGGTACATACATAATACATTATGTGTACCATTGAGTTATTCCAAGGATATTATTAGGAGCTGCATAACACTAATTTCTCTATTATCTTGGAATTGCTCAATGGTACTGGTACACATATCTCAGCCTATAATTAACTTTTTTATTATTTTTTTTTCTTTCTGCAATCAAATAATATGTCAGCAAAGAGCAAATAGATGCTAATAAGTGACTAAAAATAACTAAATTTTTTTTTTGAAATTTGATATATAAAAAATTTCTTAAAAATATTGTTTCTTTAAGCTTTGAAGCGATTGTGCACCACCTACGTATCATTCGATCGGGCCAAAATTTTACGTATGATAGTTTCTAATGTATACACAAGTATTACGAGGTTGGACTTTTTCAAATTCAAATTTTTTTTTTGGCCCACCCTATTATACATACTCTTTCCAAACCTTTTTGTATGATTTGCTGCGTCAGTCTGACGCTTCAAAATTATAGGATTCAAATAAAAAAAACGCCCCAAAACTAAAAAAAGTCACAGAGGAAAACGGTGTCAGATTTGGCCTAAACAAGCCATACAAAAAGGTTTGGAAAGAGTATGTATAAGTGACTTTTTTGCCTATGGGCACTCTGACTAATATAAAAAAAAAATGTATTTTATTTAAAAATTATAGTCACAAGGAGAATAACTCACAATTAAAAGCAGTTTGCTGTCTTCCTAAGAAATTGTCTCATAGCTTATTAATGAAATTGTTTTTCTCATTCATCGTTTTAACCTTAATTGAAGCATTCTACGAATAATAATAAATTAGAAGATTTTTTCTTCTAATGTAACACCAGTCATTTTAAAATTTATTGACCGAAAATTAATTTTAAGTACACATAGTTCTAGTTCTATATTTAATTTTTAGAGTTAAATATGATTGCCTAAATGTAAATAATACTCCAAAAGAAAATTAACCAGAATTTGCCTATTAATGCACTAAATGCTTTGATATAAGGCCAGTCCACAAAACTGTATTATCACTAAATTAAAATATTCAATGTGATACAGTGAATTAAGTTCAAATATAGTGACAACTTTTTCGCCAAATGATACAAAAGAGCATTAAAAGCTGTTTGGTTGACAGAAAATATTCCTCCCATAGTTAGATGGTTACTGATATTTTTTGGTACGATTAATTAAATTGATAAATTAAAACATCATAAAATGATGATATTTAAATTGGTTAAAATTATCCAACTCCATTAGAGTATTAACACTAAATTGTAGTTTATTAAATTTACGAATAAAATACAGTTATTAATTAATACTTACATTAAATCAATTTAAATAATTAATTTCCAATTCTCTTATTGAACGAGCGTAGTGATGCCTTAATTTCAGAGACTTGGGATTTGAAAAGTTTGTTTGTTTGTGTGTCTAACGATAACTGGAGTAAAAATAGATCAATTTCAACGAAATTGGCACATAAATGGATCTCAGAATTTTTGAGAACTGTATAGTTTTTGAAAATTCCACACTAAACATTTCCAAGAAGGCGGCCAATATGGCAGACGACTAAAATATAAAGTTTTAGTCAGCACTATGTGTTATACATCGTTTGAAAGGTCTTTAAGAGAAGTAAAAGAATGTGTAACTAATAAAATTTCACACTTAATAATAACAATTATTTACTAAAATATAGAACTGATGGATGAACAACTCAAGTAAAAACTAGAAAGGTAGGAAGAAGTAAATAATTTAGAAACTATAGCATCGGTACCAACCTCATATATTCTAATACTAAAGTAAAGTACCGGTGTGAAAATCCTACACAACACTTCCATAAAATGTTGTGGTGTCAATACGTGAGCAAAAGAGACCAGTATAAACTACATTGTTCATTTGCTGTTTGCACTTACATTTATTTACACCTATATCCTCAGCAGTACTTATCTGATTTTTGTGAAATTTCTATAGTTTGTCAAAAGTAGCTTAAAGATGGGACTAGATTAATTTTTATCTTAACACGATCTTTCCGTGTATAAATATACAAATCAAAGTCATTGTCTAATTGCTGATTTGTTTTTTGATGGGATCAATATTTTAACCACATCTCTTATCTTTTGGAGGGCATGTGAACTAAGATATATTTCTTTTAATACATACTTTTATTGAAGGCTACAAAATCCTGCTGCGACATATTAATTAAATATCCAATAAATTAATAGTCATCCACAGGAAACTGAAGTGGAACTATTTTTTAATGAGTTGTTAATTTTTGTTTAATTGTTAAGATCCTTTTAAAAATTAAAAAAGAGAAACATTTTTCAAGTTTATTATACATTGTTATTTATTTGCTATTGAGACATGAATCATATTTGGTATGTAAACAATTTAACTATTTTTGTATTATTTATTATTTATTAATATCTCTCTTTTTTCTCCCTTTCGAATTTATATGTGAGTACACGTAATACATATTATATTTTTTCATATGTAGGTATAACTTCTTGTAAAGAGAGAAGGAGGTAAGATTAACTCATTCTAATTTGGCACCACAAAGTCATGAAATCCATGTTTTTTTATGTTAAAAGGTAAATAACTATAAGTATTGTTATTAGTTATTTCGACCAATTCAATTCAATGTTTTAGCTGATTCTTCTGAGGTTTAGAGTTATAGTTTTCTATGAAANTACACAATAGAACGTGTAGAAGCTATGTGCTACACTAATTATTTATTTTAAATTCAAGAAAAGACATCACACATCATTTTTTATTTAAGCTATCAGAACTAAAGCCTGGTTTACACGGCTAGAGTAAACAGGAGAGTAGAGAAGCGAGTAGAGTAACTCTACCCGTAGAAACCCGAAAAAAGCTCCGTAGAGTAGAGTGGCGAGTAGAGTAGCTAATAAAATTGATAGAGTGGGAAGTAGCGTGCACTCTACTCTCTTGTTTACTCTACCCGTGTAAACCCGGCTTAAAGCCTATAACGAATATAAGAACTAAGAACTAAGTCGATAGATCATTGCAATAAGGCTGGTTACCAATTCCAGACGATTACCCGATACCGAGTTACCATAGCTTTGCCTGCCTGCTAACGCTAATAAATTTAAATATTTAAAGCACGAGTATTTCATACAAGTAACTGAGGTGTGACAGTAGAGAACTTCAAGTGACAGACTGGTTTGATAGTGATACTCGGAGAATACTAAATCTGAAATAACGTAACGTGTTACTAGCGAGTAGCATAATCTAATTGGATAACTTACTCAACCTTCGTACTAGAATGGATTAACATAAACTTGAAACTTTGATCATTTATTTGACAGAGAAATGACAAGAAGAAACTGAAGAATTCAATGAACTTTGACAAAACAAGATAAAGTTTTATCAGCCTCTAAATTTTCTTCCTCTTTTAACTGGTAAATTAACGTATTTCATCAAGTTTAAGATGCACTTTTATCTACGATTTGGAGCGGTCAAAACTAGGGTTAAATCGAGTGCGTTAAATTAATGTATTTGCGTGTATCACTTAATTGTCCAGGAGATAGCGTGCAAAAAAGTGTCTGACTAACATCAAGCTAGAATTTTGTATACAAGTCAATCTTTTAGCGCCTTTTAAGAATATGTGGTCGGCTAAGTTCGTCTGCGGGACATAGCTTGGCAATAGGCGT
>KZ651980.1:30514-51585 GCA_001010745.2 Gerris buenoi | reverse complement strand
TTTTTTTTTTTTTTTTTTTTTTTTTTTTTTTTTTTTTTTTTTTTTCCGTTCCATCGTTTCCCACTCTATTGATGGTACACATATTCCTAACTCTGTATCTGCTGTTCCCTTCTATATGTCCGTTCTCCCGTAAGTTACATTATACTTTTTTAGACACCTCCTATTATTTTATTATTTTTCTCATTCTTATTTCCTGCTGGAAAGTCTTCCCTAATTATTACTTATTGCAATGGTATAGTCAGAATTACATTTCTTATCTCTACAGGCAGACACGTCCCTCTTTCAGCGGTGAGTCTCTTATCAACGAGGCAACGTTTTATCAGATTACACTCACTAGGCGAGTATACCTGGTCATAATCTTTATGTTCATTCTTTCGAAGATAGTACTTTTTAATTACAATGGCTTTACTTGAAGCTAAGTCTACTAACCTGGTTCCATTCTGGCTCGTAAACTCCTATCACACACACTTGCCATAATGATTGACTTGGGGACAATAGATTTATTGTTTAATAATGGAATAGTCCTTGTTTAAAAAATAGTATTTTTTTTACAAAGATATCACTTGCGCAATCGACGGTTCATAAATATTAGAGACATCATGGTGCCGATCCTTTTAGTAGATCAGATACTCATGATAAAACGTTTAGACCCCGCTGTAAGTAGGTGATAGTATTTAGTCTTAGCATCGGTTACACGACTAAATTCAAGTGCACTTTAGACTGAGCATGCGCAGACACCAATGCTCAGTTCGATTCGTTGTTCGGTTCGGTAGTCTGGACGAGGCTTTATAGTCCTTTTATTTAGAATATCTTTCTTTTAAGTTGTAAATCAAGAATAAGGCATTTTTTGGTTTAATAATTACAACCTTTAAGTCAAAAAATTAATAAATAAATATGTTTAATATTTATGCAATACTTATTAAATACAATCACTAAAAATCTATACACTTTTACATAGAAAACTACTGAAAGAAGTAGAGAGAAATATCGAGTAGGAATAGTGATAAAAATATTTGTGAAAATACCATTGCTTTGTATTTTGTTTTTGTTTTAGAACTTTGAAGAAGGTTTTTAATAAAAACCGAGGCGTCGGCGTCGCGTCGGGACTGAGTATAGGATTGGGTTCTTTGCTATTCACCGAAACCCGAGGAATGGTAATATTTTATTATTTAAAATTATGGTTAAGAACCTACGTATATAAATATTTAATTTAAGATATATATGTAAATAATCAAATATGTAGATACTGGGTCATTCTTATTAAATTAAATAGCAAACAAGGATAAACATCAAAGTAATATATGGTGCATAGCAAATTATATGCGAAAGAAGCTCTAAAAAATACTTTNAGTGTGAACACGTCTCACCTCTCTGGGATTCGAACTCAGAGCCGGAGTTTAGACTATGGTTTTAGACTCGAGTACGCCACATTACTGTTGTCTATAACCAATTGTTGTCAAATTCATTTAATTTTCCCCCTTATAGTCAACTCAAAATTATTAGCCAAATCCAAAATGGAGGATAATTCATGTCACGCGATTTTTTTTTAATTTGAATGGTATCAAATGAAAGGTGTTGAAGATTAGATTACTAATAGTTATTGACGCAACAAGGAAGAGAAGTATGTTTTTGAAAAGAGTATGTTTTGAGAAGTATGTTTTGTTATGAAAACTTAATTAGGTATCGAGGCCTTATGGCTAAGGGAGATAAATGAGTTAGCTCCCGAGGCTTTCCGAGGGAGATATTGTGTATATTTAGTATAAAAATTGTTTTTAATAAATCAAGTAACTAAATATTAGTTTAAGTTGTTTAAATTACGTGAATTTGTAGGTAAAACTTTTATACCTACAAACTTAGTTATTACCCATAGTGCACTAGTCGTAGATAAAATATAATACGCAACATAATTCGAAGTATTTCTGGTCTCGGGTTTATCTCTCATATCTTAGATAATTGTAGTTTTAGCTCCCGAGGCATAGCCGAGGGAGATAAACCTGAGAGAAGAAATACTTCGATCCATGTTGCGTATTAAATTTGATCTAAGACTAGTGCACTATGGGTAATAGCTAAGTTTGTGGGGATAAAAGTTTTACCTACAAATTCACGTAATTTAAACAACTTAAACTAATATTTAGTTACTTGATTTATTAAAATAACAATTTTTATACTAAATATACACGTTTTTTAACAAACACTTTCAATATAGTCCAGGAGATAGCGTGCAAAAAAGTGTCTGACTAACATCAAGCTAGAATTTTGTATACAAGTCAATCTTTTAGCGCCTCTTAAGAATATGTGGTCGGCTAAGTTCGTCTGCGGGACATAGCTTGGCANATTAATTGCGCATGCGTGTCTCAAAGTTTTGAAGAATTCCTCTTCTTTACCACTCCAGCGCGGTAAAGAAGAAGAATTCTTCAACTTTACGAACGATTAGCGAGTTTCTTAACTTTTAACAAAACTAATTTGATGTTTGTTTAATAAAAATAACTGTTTATATCGAGTTTTTTTTTTTTTTTTGAATATCAATTGATTTAAGTAATTATGACGAATATGAGGAGAATAATACGAAAATAATTAATTCGGCACAAAATACAACTAATGAATTAATGCCATCATTATCAAAAGAGAAATACAAACTTACATGCAAGAAGTTTATTATTTTTTTCTGTATTTATTCTTAAAATCTAACAATCGTAGATAAAGTACGATATGCAACTCGTGCGATAACGGCATTTTTCATTGCTCGTGTGGTTTTACTAACCTCGCTGTCACTCGGGTGCAAACCCCACACTCGCATGCAAAATGCTACTTTCCGCACTCGACGCGTAATGTACTATTACTAGATTATCCTAACTTACGTATTATAATTACTAAACAGTCCATAAAGCGGCGTTTACACAATGCGAGTTAACTTTTATGAGCTCGCTGCCTTTTGTGCGCGCGCAGCACATGCTTCCTACTCGCTACTCAGTGGAGTGAGTGGACTTGGTCGCCTTCCAACTATTTTCGTACGAGTGCTAATAATTAACTGCTTCAAGCCAACTCTCCTCAATTTGAATATTGTTCAAAATATTAACCAGCATACGAATTGACTTTCCTGCCTACTTTTGTACTAGTCAACTCGCATCTGGTAACCACACCTTAAAGGGTGAAGAGCTCTGGAATCTATAAAAAACTTCTCGTCATTCTCTTCATCCTGCAATGTGGACGCCTCAAAGATCGCCCACCGAATCTTCTTAGCCACGTGTAATAGAGTCATATATGTCTACTAAAATCTCTTCATCATCTCTGTGTTGTTTATCTACACTCAAAACCCTTTAAGATGATTTTTTATAGAGGACATACTTGTTGCCTCTCTATAGTTGCCACAATCCAATCTGTTTCCTTTGTGCGAAATTGCATCATCCCTTTATCGTCTTTTCCATATAAACACATCTCAAATAAATTCTGTCAGCTTCTCTTCTCCGTTCTCCCAGACCTTTGCAGGAATTTTCGTCCTTCGCATGAGCTTTCTTTGGTAGGAAATAGTACTTCTTCTTAGACAGCTTTTCCTTCTTCTGCATTCAGGTATGCTATCAGCAGTATGTGCACTGCTTCATTTTCGTAATCCTCTACTGCTGCCACCTCTTCTCCTTCTATGTTTTCAATAATTGCTTTTCTCTTTATCAGCTCTCGAATGAAACAGATTTCCCTCCTCATCCTTACAATACTGTTTGGGGTAGGAATCCGGTGCATTTATTCCTCTGACAAGCATCTCATCTTCCCACGATCTATTAGAATTGAACTCTCTTACATCCATATCCATAACCTCTCTCTGTTCTATCTCGGCATATCTTGCTAACCAGACTTGACATGTTTATAATTATTATGATTCTCTTTCCTCCCTCTTGTATTTCTTTTCAACATCATAGGATTTCAAGCATCTTTTTTTTTTTTTTTTTTTTTTTTTTTTTTTTTTTTTTCCGTTCCATCGTTTCCCACTCTATTGATGGTACACATATTCCTAACTCTGTATCTGCTGTTCCCTTCTATATGTCCGTTCTCCCGTAAGTTACATTATACTTTTTTAGACACCTCCTATTATTTTATTATTTTTCTCATTCTTATTTCCTGCTGGAAAGTCTTCCCTAATTATTACTTATTGCAATGGTATAGTCAGAATTACATTTCTTATCTCTACAGGCAGACACGTCCCTATTTCAGCGGTGAGTCTCTTATCAACGAGGCAACGTTTTATCAGATTACACTCACTAGGCGAGTATACCTGGTCATAATCTTTATGTTCATTCTTTCGAAGATAGTACTTTTTAATTACAATGGCTTTACTTGAAGCTAAGTCTACTAACCTGGTTCCATTCTGGCTCGTAAACTCCTATCACACACACTTGCCATAATGATTGACTTGGGGACAATAGATTTATTGTTTAATAATGGAATAGTCCTTGTTTAAAAAATAGTATTTTTTTTACAAAGATATCACTTGCGCAATCGACGGTTCATAAATATTAGAGGGAAGTGTCATTGTTTATGGTTTTATAAATTACATTATTCCTTCTGACTGACTAACATCCGGCGCCTGGTGGATAGTTAAACTTCATAGTCAATAACAAGTCAGTAGAAAATTAGTTATTTGACCAAAAATCAAGTAGATGTTAGCTTGTCTCTTAATAGATAAAGTTACTACAATTTCTAAGTGGCATAAACGAGCCATGTCCTAGGATTTTCGGTGGACAATTTCCGCAGACGAACTTTGCCGGCCACATATTCTAGGTGGACACTAAAATAATATCTCATACACTTAAGCTAGCTTATCATGACATTCCAGCTCGATGTTAGTCCATCACCATTATAAAACACGCTATCTCCTGGATTAGAAAAGGAAGTATGTAAATAGAAAGATTATAATATTAAATAAAATAAATAATCTGATGTAATTGTTTGACTTATTTTTTTGGGGGGAGCAGGGGGGATGGCCCCCAATTCCATTATACAATTTATTTTTTGTAGTTCCTATTTTTATTTATAAATTTGTCAATTGATTTTTGGAAGCTAATTCTATATTTTTAAGGCTATTCTTCTATAATGGCTTCTGATACTTCTTCTACAATTCACAAACAAGTGTGCATACTTAAACTTTTAAGGTAAATCCAGTAACCTCTAGATTATCTGAAGAAAGCTACAATAGAACACCCGAAACTGGATAATTGATTATTTCAATTTTTGTGTTAAGACGTTGTTTGGTTATTGAACTACACCTCTTTCATGATAGTCGTTGTCACACAAAGGAGAAAATAACATTTGATTATCTTAAGACGTTACAGTTGTTTCAAACCAGTTAAAATTGGGTTTATTGGCTAAAAACTGGTCACTTTGGACGTAATTTACTTCCCTAATAAAATATTCATGGTATGAGTATTAGTTAGGCTTTGGGCTAAACGGGTTAGGAGTTGGAACACAAAAAATAATTGGCAATCATTCGCCATATCGCTAGGGTCAATGCTAGCAATATCGGTTTAGTTGATCGTCTCATATAACAAAGGAATTATATATTCGCTATAGTAGAGCTATTTTGTTACCGATCCTCTTACACGGTGGCGTTCCATATCTTATTTAAAGGCCCTACAAACGACCCGACACGACCACCCGTTATTGTCGGGGCAAACGGGGTTGGTCCCGATAGTTGGAGCGTGTGTAGGCTTGTCGACGGACTAAAACTGCTGGACCCGATGGTCGGGTGGTAGGTCGTACGAGACGACCAACCTGACCTAAGACTGTGTCGGGAGCTCCCAACCCTAGATTTCTGTAGAGTCGGTTCGTGTGTAGCGCTGTCTGATGACCAATCTCCCTTCCGCTCAAAGAGAGGAGTTTGGCCGTGTCGAGTCGTATGTCGAGATAGCCCCACCAAGGATTTTCGGGGAGTTTGGTCGTGTCGGGTCGTGTGTACTAGGGCCTTAAAGATGTAATTTCTAAACTTATAGGTAAAATCGTAAGAAGAGGGAATTAAGGTTGCACAGAGTACCAAAATATGTATTCTCTTTATTGCACTCTGTGCAGACTTGAGGTCAGCCCTTAAAAAGAAGAAAAAAAGTGGTATCTACCCCATAAAATTTGGAACGTGTGGCAGCTGCTACGTAGAACAGACAGAACGCAATTTCAAAACGCGTTTAACAGAACACACGAAAGGCCCGGACATTACGTTTTTCAAGTACATTATGCAGGAAGGATACTGCAGATCTTGAAGAAGCATGTCTCCACCTTGCTGGAAAGTTTGGCACTCCCAGAGAGTTTAGAAATATAGAAGTATAAGATAATCAGGATCATGCCCTATAACAGAGGTGAGGGTGGGGGCTTATCTGTCACCATGCGACCAGTACTGAGAGCCTCTAGGCCCCTATGGCTCCAGTCAGATTTCAACTTCTGTCTCAACTCCTACATTATTTTTTTTCTGTAATGCATTTCGACTCGTCTCACCGGTATTTATATGTATATTTATTTTTTACAACTTATTTATTTATTTCGTTAACGCTAGCATTTTAAATGTATATTTATGTAGATAATACTTTTCTATGATTGAATGTTTATGTGCATCATTTATTATACTTGCTTATATGTGTTACTGCTTTAGTTTTTAAATTCCATTTTTTAATAATATTTTTATATAGCATTTAGTTGTAGATGTTAATTTCAAACTTTTTACTTATACATCATTATTCTTATACAACATTTTAATCTTAATATTAATTTTGTCTTTAAACATTTAACTTTACTTATTGTAACTTTAAACACTTTGAAGATGTCTAAATTACTATTAAGACGAAGGGATATTTATTCCAATGTACCATGGAACAAAGGAATATCACACTTGTGTACATAATTGTTATCCCTTAGACTAATCAACTATTAAGATAAAGGAATATAAAATATAAAACTGCCCAGAAGTCTGAATGTCTTGGGGAGACAAACACGCAAACCTTTGAGATTTTGGTATAGCAGATTATTGATTAGAACCAAGAGGGGTGCTAAAGTGAAAAAAGTGCCAGAAATTCTATATTTACTAAAATAAATGGTCCATTAACAGTTTCTTTAACACTGAATTTTTTTTTTTTTTTTTTTTTTTTTTTTTTGAATTTGTACTTTAGAAAACTTAAATAACATTCCATGTTTGTATTTTATTTTAAAACAATCTCAAATATATTTTTAGCCATTAAGGCTCTAATTTGAGTCAAACTGTTAAACTCGACTCTCTAAATGTTAATCAATTTTGTCAATTTTCTCAATTATTTGATAATGGTGGAGGCAGGTCTAAATTTGAAAATCAATTAAGGTTTTTGTCTTCTAATAATAATAATTCGATGATTATTTTCAGGAGTGGGCTATGCTGAGAAAAGGATATGGAAATTTCAGGGTATAAATATGATGGATTCCTCAGCTTCTGCCTCATTCTTTACTTGACCGCCAGTGAGGATACTTTAACAACAGGTAACAACAGTAAATTATCTATAATTATTTAAATTAAATTAATTATTATAAATTAACCACTATGTTGGAACAATGTCCAAATCTAAAACCATATTTTAACACATTATTTTTTTTGCTGGCAATAAAAAAATGTTTTAATAATTAATCTTGCAATTAAAATGAAAAACAAACGGTATATTATTGAAGTTCTAATTACTATGGTGGATACCTATTTCTGTATATTATTTGGTGTAATATGGGTGCGTAATTTTAACTAATTATCTAGTAAAAAGATTCTCCATCCTATTTTATAAGAACTGATGTGTATAATTATCAAGTGTTTTTTTTGTTATATATATATAAAATCGGTGTAAAATTTCATTTTTTTAAAAAAATAGAAAATAATCATAAAATTTAAGTTATTTTAATATTTTCCTTATAATAAAACATTATTAATTTATTGACTCGGAAATTTATTTTGTTAAAATGCTGAAGTTTTTTTCACATTGTCATATGCGTAGTATTTATAAATGGCGTGGTATTTATAGATGACGCATATATTCGATCATGAGTTTTTCATAGATTTCGCGTTTAAGGTCTCCTGAGTCCAAAAAAGTAGTTAAAAAAGTTCTGTCTATCGTTTGTGCAGGCACGTGGAGTCTAAACTACACCGCTAGAACCGCTATGATTTTGTTGGAATTTGGCATGCAGGTTCTGAAAAATCATACACCGAGACGAAATCGAGAAATGAATTTCTCGACCTTTATGCGGGGGCGCTACTCCCAAAAAAACTCTGAAAAATACCAAAATTCCAGACACAGTTTCGTCTAGTTTGAGAAAATATAGTCTATTTAAATAACGATTAAAAAAAAAAAAAAAAAAAAAAAAAAAAAAAAAAAAAAAAAAAAATCTGACTGCAACACACATGCACCGGTTGCACACATTTTACTTCTTATGATAACGGTTGTTATCATTCAAGCGAGCATAATGCAATAAATATTTAATATTACGTCAATATTTTCTGAGATCTGGGACCTAGATTATATGAGAGAGATTGTCTGAGTTGCCTCGGACCGATTTCTTTTATATCTAACTAAACTATTGAAAATAAGAAAAAAAGAGTAAATTTTAAAAATTGTCCACCATTTTGAAACGGAATTTGATAGAAAGCTCGCGTTTGCGGAAATTTATTTAAGACCTTTCCAAAAATGCATCACTTAATGGGTATACCAATTTAAAATTTTAAAGTTAAATCCAATATGCCAGAAACCAATAAGGAGGAAGTAGGTTTGATAAATGATAAAAATACCCGCAAAACGGAACTTAATATCTCAATTACCGTAGATATTAAGCCGTTTACGAACTTTTGGATTACCTTCTACATAAATATGTATATTTACTGTGGCTAAAACAAAAAAATAATGTGTACACAATAGGAGTATACTTACGATCTTTACTTTAACTTTTTATAATGTGTTAAATTAGTTAAATGATCCTCTATTTTTAACAAAAAACTAGTTCCATATAACATTTTCGGCTTTGAGTAAGGTAAATGAAGTTTGACAGATGTTAAATCGGGTTGAGATCATTGAGGTTGGAAAATAGATGAGAAAAATATTTCTTATCTTCCTCCGTTGTTAAAATTGGAAAGGCTTTAAGTGATTTGAGTATGAGGATTGTGATTTGGTAGGTAATCTAATCTAAAAACTATCAAACTGTGCGTGTGTTAAGCCTCATACACGGTCAAAATGTTTGCGCAAACAATTTGACCGTTTATGGGGCTGTTGATGTTTGCAAAATATCATGTTTGACGTTTATGGCCTAAATTTGCCCTACATCAGGTTTATGCAAACATCACGTTTGCGCAAATTGTTAGATCGTGTAATCAGAGCCTTAAGCCACTAAATGAGCTACCTGCTTAACATTTTAACTCATAATACGTTTTCTGGTCAAGATCCCTCATAATCATCAATTTCTAACACTTAACTTGTTAAACAAAGATCGTGAATGCCCCAAATACAAATAAATATAAAATGTTAATTAATAACCAAGTTTTTCTTTAATAATATTTTAGATGAGTCCTAGACTGGTATTGCTGTTTTTACTTGCATTGGCTCTGAGCGATGCCGCCTCCACTTTCAAATTAGAGGCTAATATACAAATGTGTGGTGCAAAACTTGCTGATGCTCTTAGTGCTGTCTGCCTAGGAAAATATGCTGGATTCTCCAAAAAATCGGAAGTTCCAATGTGTAAGTAAAGATAATTTATATAAATGTGAATTTTAATCTCACTCAGAATATTTAAATTTCTATCGTTTGGTTTCTAGCAATGAATCAGATTTGTGACTTTTTATTAGCTATCAACTTGCAGAATAAAATTATTCTAAAAGGGTTACTAAGTCGATGTGGTAGTGAATCCACTATCAAAGTTCTGCTACAACTGTACCATGAACGATTGTCACCCAAAATAAGAGGCAAATTAAAAGACTCTTAAGTTAAGAATTTCGTTATCAAGTAAGTGTAGACTATAAAATGAGTTATGGCGATTCCAATCATCGATCTTTCGAAACCAGGGTAATAACAAGTAGGCGAGGATAAGTAATTGCTAGTAATTTGTGCTGTTCATATGAAACAAAGTCTTTTGCTGGTTACTGTTACACTGTGCTTTTTGAAGATTACCGGTCGTTTATTTTTTCCAAGAAAAGTGCGAAGTGATTGAGAAACTTTTAGTGCAGTGGTACTGCAAGATTTTAAGATTATATTATAATTTATGATGTGTCATATATACTTACTTACTAATCGTAACTCTACAGCCAGGTGTGGGCTTTGGCTTGTCTCATAATTTGTCACCAAACATTCCTTTTCTTCACTACTGATCTCCATACTCTAATCTGAAGCCTTTTTAAATCCTCTTCTACTTCACCCATTCAACGGAACTGGGGTCTTCCTCTTCGTTGATCCCCATAGACGTCGGCATGTAGAATCTTTTTTGGCATTCTGCCATCCTCCATTCGTTCCACTTGTCCAAGCCATCCCAATCTAAGATATTTGATAAATCTTACAATATCTTCTCTCTTCCAGATAATGATCGACCACTAAATTTGTACGGATCCTCCGCTCACCATTTTCCCATATTGGTCCGCAGATCCGTTATACAACTTTGCGCTCAAAAACTATAAGTGCTCTTTCACCAGGAGTTTTCAGGGTCCAAGACTCAGCAAGACCAGTACGTACAAGTGTCCTGTAAGTCTTAGTTTGGTTTCTCTTGACAATAGCCGCGATTTGAATAGGGTCAGCGTTGTAAGATAAGCCTTGTTACCAGCTTAAATCCTACTGAGAATTTCTTTAGAAATAACATTTTTATTATTTATATTGATACCAAGGTATATAAAGTCATTCACACTGTCAGAAGTTGACTCTCCTACCACCACAGCTCCTAATAATCTTCTGGCAAGGGATACTGACCTTCACATACTTTGTTTTGCTTTCATTAATCTCCTGCCTAATCTCTCTACAAGCACGCCGTAAGATATTCAACGTTTCAGTGAGTGCTACAAAGTTCCGCGCTATCAGTGCGAAATCAGCATAAGCCCAACCTTGGTCATGCCTATGATATTTCCTCTTAGCTGCATATCCAAGATGCTGGTGCTGGATAAAACGTTTTTGGCTATATGCTTATAAGCTGAAAAGTTGCTAATCCTATATTATCCATTAGGAAAAATGGCACGATGCAAGTGGTTTTATTTGTTTATGGTGGCCTAGTTTCTTTTAACAGATATCTGATAAAATTTATCGAATTGTGAAATTTAGCGATGACCTAAGGAAAGAGTTTAAATTTTCCGTGGAATTGTTTGTTTGGAGATAATCAAGAAGATGTGTTTAATTACTATCCAACAAACAGCTTTTCCTAAGAAAATCCTCAAACGATTTGGAATGGATCCGAGTAAAGCTACCATGACGGCAGGCTCTGAATCATGAAAGCTTTTTAACAAAAAAGAAGAATGCTAAGATTTCGGGTTTGCCTATTGCCAGATAGTTAGTGCTTTTATATATCTGATGGCACCAACTCGTCTGGATATTTCTAATGCTGTAGGGAGTAATTTCACGAACTCAAGAGCTCTCAACCTAAAATTATTGGGTCCGTGTTAGCACCGACTTTTTAGGCATCTAAAGGAGAATGGATATTATGATATCTCATACAAACGTGAATTTTAAGGAGTACTCGAGTGCTAAAGTGGTGCTAAAACCCGGGAGGGATGAAACTACGGGCAGTTAACATGAGATGTTGTGTGTATTTACTCCAGGGGAGCAATATCCTGGCTGAATCTGCGACAAACTTCAATTGTCATCCCTAAGACTGAAGCTAAGGTGGTGCAAATGAAGCCGCAAGCGAGGTGGTTTGGGTGAAACGGTTGTTCCAAAATATAGTGAATTTGGAAATTTAACGAAGCTGCTACCAAGCTGGCACAAAAGGCTGAATACAATAGTGGGACTTAGCATATATACGAATCAGATACTGCGGCATATGTGAGATGGGACTTGAAGAAGCCACCGTCTGTAGGATATCAACTGAGAACTGAGAACCAACTAGCTCACTAATATCTGTGTGTAGTTCTCCATTAAAATTGGTATCGATGGGTGTTCCATTTCAAATATTTCCTCCTTCAATTCTTGAGCCCAGCCTACATTTAATTTAGCGTCTTTTGTTGTCTTATTATTTCTCTGATATTACTGTACTTGCTAGTTGTTTTACTAACTGATTTTCCTGTATATTAATTAGTTCACGTATGTTTTGACAGGGTACGGAAATGATGTGAAGTATAAAGAGGAGAAAGAACCCATGAGCGGCTCTCGCAGGTCCATGTATCCTAAAGTTTTGAAGAGAGTTCAAGGTCTCCATGACGAGTGCTGTATCCGTTCCTGCAGTTTATCAACACTTGAGACTTATTGTGGTTGATTGAACAACTCAATCACATCAATGCTCTTCACATCAATAGACAAAATTAAAAAAAGTTATCAAATGTTGTATATGTAATATATTTTGTACAAATATCTAAATAAATATAAAGCATGATTTAATTGACTGGTATTAATTGCAAGAAAAATTATTACATTTTTAAGGAATAATATAAACTAATTATATAAAATATAATCCATGTGTTTACGTGGAGAGAAGGATTATATTATTCCTTTATTGGAACAAAGTTCCTTATGGTTCTGGATCCCGGGAGTGAATCCGAAAAAAACGACCAAAGTCACCGTCACGAAATCAATAACATGAGTAAAAGTTCACCGAGTTAGTTGAAATTTGGTACACATGTTCATTTTACCAATGCCCAGGCTAAGTTCATGGACAATGTTATCCACCCAAGCGTTCACGCGCAACGCTCGCGTAAACGTAAGCTTCAAAAATGTTAAGATGGGAAAAAGTGTTATTAAGGAAGCCTGTTACTTGACTTGTTTTGTTTATTTTTGTTATATAATATGTCAAATGTCACTTATTTCAATCTAACATACTAACATTCTTTAACAATCATACTAACTAATTTTTTTCTTATATTCAATACATATTTATTGTAACATGCTTGCTTTAATGATACAAATAACACTTTTCTTTTAATTTTGCATGAACTCCGCTAGGTACAATCAGTTAGTTACTTTTAATTTTGTCTCTTTTCTCCGCCATGTATAAGTAGTTAGCAACGTATACGTATTTAGCAGTGTGATTTTATAATTTATATTTCATGAAAAATGTGAGGAATGTTCAGCCTTTATATATGGTATACGTGAAGAGATATATTATAATTATTCCTTAAGATGACCTCCATAGCCGCTTCCATATCTAAGATGTATTATTTATAATAATTTAAAATGTTGGGAACCAAGAGGAAATAGTTATTTACGCACCAAGGGAGGAAAGTAAGTGATAGCACCCTGAGCGATTAAGTTGGTTCCTGAGGCGAAGCCGAGGGAACCATAACGTTCACTCCCGAGGTGAAGCCGAGGGAGTTAATTATCGCGAGGGTGCAAGTGATTTTTACTCCCGAGGTACGTACAAGATTCTACCTCCAGAAGGGAGAAAAAAATATGGAAAGATTTTAATTTTAAATTAATTTATTAAACAAGAAATACTTATGTTTATATTTACTTATAACAAAAAAAAGTTAGATATAATATTAACAATTCTCTAATCAATAAGTTTATTCACGTTAAAATTAAATTATAGATAATAATTATTTGAATTTCAATGCTAAAAGTAAATGGTAGAATCAGCTGGAAGCTGTGTATTGAATGGTATTGACAACTGATGTATTTAAATATTAGATTAGTTAATCTACATTTAGAAATTATTATTTCACTTTTAACTTGTTTGTGATGCATCACTATGGCAACCGTAGTGGATCTTATATGATATGTTTGACATGAAATAAAAGTTAGTAAATGAAATGTGTATTAGCACCAAGCTTATTTACGTGTGCTTTATCTAGGGCAACACTGGAGGGAATCATGAGAGTTTATGATTCCCTTGTTTACTCATTACTCCCCGTTCCACCCGCCCGGGTGCAATGAGCTACTACCCTCCTTGTAAACTAGGGAGAAAAGTTCACTTTTTCTCCCCGCTGGAAGTAAAGTTTTTTTTATCTGCTAATTCGGCAGAGTATTAAATATAAGTTACCGTGTATCACGAAGAGCAGTGAAGAGGAAAAATGTGTATATACAACATACATAATATGTGGGTTCTCCAAGAAAGGCATTCTTTATTATAAAAAAAAGTCCTGCTTGTTCTTAAATCTCTGAAAATTATATTTTGCTTCCAAATTTTACCGAAGGTAACGGATGCTTCGAGCTGTGATCATTCCAAAGAACGAAAATATTTTGTCTCCAATTTCAAAAATTCCAAGACAGAAATCCGTTTCAGACATCGGAGTCAGTCTGTTTGTCGCCCAATATTTACGAACTAAGATATTTTAAAAACTACACGTCCATAATAAATCATAGGTAGGTCATAATTAGCACATTGTTGGTTCCATATAAGTTTCAACTTTTTGCGTCCATTTTTTCATTTCAACATGCGCACAAACCTACATTTATATACACCTACATCTTCAAAACTACTCATTTGATTTTTAAGAAATTTGGATGGTTTGTCGAAAGTAGGCCGCAGATACCATCAGATTAATTTCAACCTTCTACGGTCTTTGAGCTTTATTATATAGATGTGTATACTTGTCTATATGTATAATAATATTTTTCATCTGATATCTTCCCCTATGATGCAAATGAGGGCCTTAGATTCTCAAAACTAACTCCCACCCTCCATAGTTAACTTATCAAACCTTCTGATACCGATCAGAAAGAAAAAAATAGTAGTTGGCCGACCTTCCGTGAAACACCTCATACTCACTCTTGACTTTAGTGAGCACTGTCACGACCCTTGCGATATCACCTCCTGATGTTCCCCCGACCGTACAACGAGTGATTAAACTGGACTCAGCTAATCCTCAACTGTCTCCTTTCTACCTTGCCTGCTATCTTGGACTCATCTCAGCCTTCACATTAACGGAGTGAGACTAAATTAGTTAACCCTTCATTCATAATTTTATATTTCTAATATAAGTGGCAATGTCCTGATTGACTGACTGTCATAGAATCAACGTACAGCAAAATCTGCTTAACCGAGAGTCTACAAATTTTGAGGATATACTCCGTTCATATCATAAACCCCCACTAAGAAAGGATTCTGCTAAATTTTGATTTTGGTACACAGGGGTACGGGGTACAAATGTTAAAGTAATGAATATTTTTTATGATACATATCGTTTAAAAGCTTTTTAAGAGTACAGTAATTGTTTTCATGTGCAGTTTCGTCATATTTTCATTTACGAGGGGGGGTAAAATGGAAAATACTTAAAAATTTATAATAATAATTGCATGTTAAGAAGAACTTTTTATATACTACGTTTTTAAATTTTCTGTCATAAATTTAAAACCTGTGAAAATAAAGATTGAAAATATGGGACATGTCAAAACAAATAAAATAACTTGCGGATTTTTTCCGAACTAACTAAACCTCAGCAAAATTTGCTAAAAACGAATTAAATTCTGCTAAAAGTATTAAAATAATGCATTTTCATCGTATTCTGAGCTATTCTAAAAGTTTCAAATGTCTAGCTACTCGGGAAGTCAGTTAAAAATCGATTGCTAGATTTGTACTAGACAACCAAACAAAAAAGTAGTAAAAATAAAAATGTACATATTTATATAAATAAAAACGAGTGTTTGTTTATCTGTATGTCATCACATTGCGGTGAAACTTTGGGGAATGATTGAATCCATGCCCGGGAAGGTTTCTGAGTTTGTAAAACTATGTTTAAAATTTTAGTACACAGGGGTACGGGGTACAAATGTCAATGTAATGAAAACCTTTAATGATGCATATCGTTGAAATGTTCTTATGTACATTTTTGTCATATTTTCATTTAGGAGAGGGGTAAAATTGAAAGTATAGCAAAAAAAAAAAATAAAAATAAAAATAAAATGAATAAAATAATGTATATGTCATCCGATTGCGATGAAACTTTGGGGAACAATTAGACGCATGGCAGAAAGGTTTCTGCGTTACTAAAACTTTGTTTAAATATTGGCAGACGTGGGTACGTGGTACAAAGTAATGAAAACCTTTAATGATGCGCATATCGTCAAAAAGCTCTTTAAGAGTACAATAATTTTTGTTATGAACATGTTTATTTAGTAGGGGGTAAAATAGAAAATACAGGAAAAATATTATAATCAATATAGATTTAAATAAAAATGTTTTTTATCTTTACGTACTTATGTCAATATTGTATATTGTAGATGTATATATTGGAAATTGAAATACAAAATGTTATGTTATTAATGATTATAAGGCAGTACGAAGTTCGCCGTGTCAGCTAGTTATACATATAATTAGTTAACGATATTTATTTTGTGTGGTAATTCCAACTTCCTTAAGGCATTTTTAAATTTAACAAAAGTTTTTCTGAAAAACGAAACTTTTTAGTCTCGGGTTTTTAAAAATTCCTGGACAGAAATAGTTCAGACAACAAGAAACATTTTTAGGCCCGTACCTATTTGTCGGTTGTCGTTCGAAATTTTTTTGAACCAACGTATCTTAAAAGAACTCGTCCAATTTTAATTAAATGTAGGTTGTAGGTAATAAATAGCCCATTTTTGGTCCCATATAAGTATCAACTTACTGATCCCATTGGATTTTTACCACACATGAAAAAAAAACAAAATAAAACTTTTACTAACACCGGAATCTTTAAACTCGTCTTAAAATATTTGGACGATATGTCGAATGTAGTCCACGGATGATCCCACCAATATTGATTTTAACCGGCTGCGCTCATAATTTATTTTATGTAAGAAACAAAACAAAACAAAAACTTAGACACAAATACGTTTTAGACACAGGGAAAATGTTTGGTCACGTGTCAGTTTGCCAGCCTGTTCAAAAAAATTTGAATGTTGTATAATTGTGTATTTAATGAAATTTGTGTGGTAGATCATAATTAGTACATTATTATATAGTTCCATATAAGTTTCAACTTTCTACGCTCTTTGATTTCGCTTTTAAATGCGCAGATGGTTGAAATTACTATGGAGACTGTGTGCTACATTCTAAAAATAACCTAAATTTCTTTAAAATCAGATAAGTACTTTCATAGATATAGGTAATAATAAAACAGAAACTTAGTACCCATGAATAAGAGATACCAATTAGTCCAGAAAGATAAAACTTATATGGGAAAAGATTTTAAATGTTGGTCCGCAAAACATTGTGGACATATCGATAGCCCACAAGACTATCAATGTTCCTTAATGCATGAAACAGATTTCTGTCTTGGAATATTTGAATTTGGAGACATTAAAAAAATGTAGTTAATTAGAACGATCAGAGAGCCGGCGTGACCGTGAAGGTTAAACCACGTCTGCCCGGCCATCACTGAATCATGAGTCATCGGGTTCGATTCCTTGCCGTGACGCTCTGATTTATATGGCTCACTATTGATCACATCATACTCGCTTCGGTGGTGCAATGTACATATATGTATGATGTGTGAAGTGGCTGGAACTCTCTACCGCGGGGTGTAAAAAGGGTCTAAGTGATGGCCTAATTGCAAGGTTTGAACAAGTAGTTCGTCCTACCCGCTCTAGTAGGAAGTACTAGACTACTACTACTACTACTACTAGTTAGAACGATCACGTAATCTCGAGAAAAAATTAAATAAATTATGCAATTATGGTTTGTAAAAGCGTAACATCATTAACCCATTAGATCCCAGCGACCCCATATGAGCCCATTCGAGGTGAACCTATATATTGACCTCTTGAGTAACGATCTTTGCACTTATTGTCATTATTGTTGTTTCTTCTTGTAAAGGAATGCTGTATTTGTTATTTTATTGCTCATATAGACTTCTGACAACACAAGAGTTCACATGGTGAAGTATTAAAAATGTGTGAAAATTTTGATCTTGACTACCTCAAAAATATTTTAGCGTAAGTAATCTTATACCTTTTATTTAGTTAGTTCTGCACACTATATATTATCTCAAATATTTCTAGAGCATGTTTAGATTATTTAAATTATAATACATTCGTCCGCTATTTACCAGCATGCTTTTAATTTCCACTGTACCCATATGGGTACAGTGTGATCTAATGGGTGGTGTCTATAAAATTGTAGTTATCTGTTACAGGCCTGGGCTGACTGTGCAAGATGCTATAGAAATTCTACAATCTGACTTTGGAAATGATGACAATGACACCGAAACACCTATTTCTATTTTTATGGAACCTGCTGATCCTGCTATTCTCTCTGATGAGGATTCTGGAGCAGAAATCAAATACCTCAAAGACAAAGGATATTCCGCTACTGGAACGTTTCGTGAAAACCGAGTTCCTTCAAAGACCACTGGCAAACATACTAAACACCAGACGACTATTCCCACTAAAAAGGAGTGGGAAAAGAAGACAAAAGGAAGTACGTACCATGTAATTGAAAAAAAATGATGGGATATTTTTTGCAAGATGGAGAGATAACGGTGTTGTGACTATAGGCTCCACTAAGTTTGGAATAAATTCAACTACGACAATAAAAAGGTATTCTCGAGAACAAAGGAAAAATATATCGGTACAAATGCCCCTTGCAATTGCTCGATACAATTGTGGTATGGGGGGTACAGATCTCCTGGATCAGAATATTGGAGCTTATAGGATAAATGTAAGAAATCAGAAATGGTGGTGGTGCATTTTCTTGGCTAATAGAGCTTCTCTACAAAATGCTTGGATTTTAAAGAAAAAAACACATAATAAAATGTCTCAATTGGATTTTAGAAGAATCATTGCACAAACTTACCTGACAAAATATGCTGTTGTAAGGAGATTCCCGGGTCCGTCTGGAAGGTTTATTCAGTCCTCAAGGGTAATAGAAGAAGTTAGTTTTGATCGTCAAGATAATTTTATTGCAGCAACAGAAGATAAAAAAAAGAAAAAGGTGCGCTGCTGTAAACTGTATATCAAAGGTGCGTACCAAGTGCAATTAATGCAAAGTAGGATTATGCATAGACTGTTTCGCATTATTCCATACCAAATTGTTAAAATATTGTTGTTTTTTTTGTTGTGTTTATTTTTTTTAAAAACTAAAAAAATTAACGTTTTACATTTTTTTATATTTTATATTATTAGTGGACAACCTCTTTGACACTTGAGTACTTATTATGTATAAGAATTATACAAATTAATGTTTTAAAATGTTTGATTGGTGTCTCAATAAAGATTTGCAATAAGTTTTAAATTTGTTACGTTCATTTATTCATATATAAAAACGTACATGGGAAAGCAAAACGTTCGTATTTTTAATTTTCTCAATACATTAAATACTTAAGACACTTAATAAATGTAAGCCCCAGCATTTTTTACAAATCTATCCTTGGCATCAAGAATTATTTTATTCATAATATAAAATATATAATTGAAAGTGATTAGGGTACGATTAGATCCCCGCGTACCCATATGGGTACGGGCTTTTTTTTGAAAATTGGGACTACTTAGAATTTTATTTTTATTTTTTACCTTCATTTTAGGACCCAAGGAACTCACAAAATTTTATGAAAAAAATCCAACAATAATAAATATGGGATCTAATGGGTTAATAATCGGATTTAAGGATGCTTCTTGCCACACTATTTTGGATCATATTAGTCAAACCAAATATAATTATTTTAGTTATTTAATGCAAAAGAAAACAATCATTATTATTCTTGCTTTGCTATTAGAAAAACTAATATAATATACCTTTATTATGATTTACTTTATCATTTTTTATGGCTTCGATATTATACCATCTTTCATAGTGTCTTAACTTTTATTTTCCTCGACCCCTTTACACCTAGAGGTAGCCCTAGAGCCAGTGTCTGTCACATTCTCGTCATGCGGTTGTTTATAAAGCTCCCAGCTTGGTTACGGACTTATCGAGACTAGACAGCAGCTATCTCAACCACAGGCTCTGATGTAGTTCTCAGCTGATAAGCCACGTTCACTTCGTCTAGAGTTACTCGTATCTGTTTTCCAGTAAGCTGAATCTTCATTGGTTTGACGTATTCAGCTAAAAATCGACGTAAGAATACATACGTCATTAGGAAAGGTTATTGTACTTCTTACGTAACGAATATGAGTTATTTTGTTTGTCAATGCAGTGAGGTAGTCATACGACGTTTCGATGGTACGAAGAATTTTCTTAGTTGACGTAATGTCAATCAGTTCTATCAAGACAGTTATATTAAGGCATCAAAGGTTTATACAGCCATTGAGTAGAAATGCTGTTCGTAGATCAATTAGAATGGATGATAGAACTCCGAAGAATTTTAACGTTGATTGAGATGGGAAAAGTGTTGAAGGTGATGCACAGTCCTTTTGTATGTTGCAGATGCCGAGGACTTCAGTAACTGGATGAATAGGTCGGGTTGGAATCCCTGCACTGTAGTTAAACGAACCTATATCGTAAAATCAGTTGGACATAAAAACCATTGGGAACTACAGAAGCCTCGCTAATAATATGTCAAAAATTGTAAGTATATACAGATAACGAGCTATAAGGTACCGCTTTACTTTTAAACATATTACTGACCTTACATTGCAGCTTGTCTTGCTCATTGCTCAATTAACGATGATTTAAGCCCTAATGTTGACGACAACGAGCTATATGGTACCGCTTAATAACGAGCTATAAGGTACCACTTTACTTTTAAACATATTACTGACCTTACATTGCAGCTTGTCTTGCTCATTGCTCAATTAACGATGATTTAAGCCCTAATGTTGACGACAACGAGCTATATGGTACCGCTTAATAACGAGCTATAAGGTACCACTTTACTTTTAAACATATTACTGACCTTACATTGCAGCTTGTCTTGCTCATTGCTCAATTAACGATGATTTAAGCCCTAATGTTGACGACAACGAGCTATATGGTACCGCTTAATAACGAGCTATAAGGTACCACTTTACTTTTAAACATATTACTGACCTTACATTGCAGCTTGTCTTGCTCATTGCTCAATT